>PVKS010008402.1:0-68464 GCA_004027875.1 Aplodontia rufa | reverse complement strand
AAGGGAGGGTAATTGGGGGGGGGCACTCCTGGGGATAATTGCAATATCCAGAATATTTACACATTTTATACACATTTTATATTATTTTGTTAAAATCTTGTAAGGTTGTTCAAAAATAAAAATTAAAATTAAAAAAAAAAACAGTGCTGCAGGGATTAAAAACAGTGCTGCAGGGAAAGAGCCATGCTCTCTGCTTGCTGGGCCTGAGGCATCTGACAAAGGGGCCTTTGTCAACGTGTATGTTTCACAGTAAGTGATGGAACTAATCCCCAGAAAAAACCTATGTACCTCTGTCAGTGGGCTGCAGCCCTATGCCCGGAGGCAGGGGCCTGTGGACAGGAGGCAGGGTGTCTGGCATTTAATTTTGTTTTTGGACTAATTCCCAGTGTGACTTTGGACCTTTGTCCCTTTTCCCTGCCTTAGGTTCCTCAGCTGTCTGAGGAGTAAAGCGCACAAGATAACCTTAGAGTTCTTCCCAAGCTGTAACGTCTATGAAGTCATAATTAGAATGCACAAGTGAGATTTAAAAGACTCTTTCTGTTAAATCAAATTGTGCAAACTAATTATCACTTCTTAACTCATCTATTTTATAACTTTCACTTGTTCTTAAGGTTTTTTTTAAATATGTAAAAGTGAGTATCTAAAATAGGAAGCAAAATCACAAAAAATGCATTGAATAAATTGCCAAATATCCCAAGCATCCCCCAAATCCAAAATGATGGCATGCATACTATTTTTTGGATTTTCATTTTCCTAGAATTTTCTTTTTGGCTTCATATGTTTTGATCATCTCTCCAGAAAACTGCCATTTTATTTTTCATACAAAGAACTAAAAAGATAAGCCAGCTTTTCCTCTCATAGAGTTGATCAAATTTATGTTTTATTAGTCACAGTTGGGGTGTCTAAATCATACACTTTCAGATACAAAGGTACTCATTGTTTGCCGTATTGTTATAAGATTGTGTTTTTCAAACACAAAATCTGAAAAATCATTTCACCCAATTCCCATCGATAAAGAAGAAAACGATGGTGTGTTTATTACTTTATACACTGTGTTCTTGAGTATATTCTTGAGAACTTCCGTTTTGACTAAATGTCAGCGAGTATTCTGGTTCCTACCATTAATAGTATCTATATTGTGACTCGAAGACCTTTTCACAGATTAATTCTGGCTCTGTACATTTCACACCTCTTCTGTCCTCCATTCCTCATTGACTTCTGGTGGCAGGTACAGTAGGACATGTCCCTAGAGTGGTAGAACTAGAGGCCCTCCAACTTCGCGACAGAATGTCGAATGAGTGTGGTGTTGGGTGTTCCTAGAAGCCACTTCTACACTCTTGCTGTCTCCAAAGCCAAGCCTGACATTAGGGCTGAGGATGTTGTGGCTGAAGAATATCCCCCTGCAGGGGGCAGTGCAGGCCATCCGCTGTGGCTGTGGCTGAGGCTGAGCAAGGTTTTGCTCTTCCCAGGTAAGCCTTCTGGGGAGGATGGGAACAAGTGGAAAACTGCTTCAAGTTTTCTTCCCCTCTCCTAAGCTGGTTACAACTCAGCATCATTTCTCTTCTCCATGGTGTGTCCTTTGTTCCCATTACTACTTTTCCCACCACATTTCTGAGGTCTGGAACATTCCCAAAGTAGACTTGGAATGGAGCTAGGTGTACACTACATTTCCCTCTTACTTCAAACCATTATTTGAGATATTAGTGGAAGAGAAGAAGTGAATGCTTTATTTTATTCATCTAGAGAATATTTCCCAGGAAGGGCTCTCTGCCTTTTGCTTATGCTGTTGATTTTTTCTTTTTAAATTATGCCTCAGATGAGGATGCAATGAGCCAAATTCAGAAGGAAAAAAACTTTTAGAAAGGTAAAATGAACCAGGTGTGGTGCACACCTGTAATCCCAGTTACTTGGGAGGCTGAGGCAGGAGGATCAAAAATTCAAGGTCAGTCTTGACAGTTTAGTGAGAACTAAAAAATGGCTATAATGTAGCTCAGTGGTAAAGTGCACTCGGGTTTGATCCCCAGTACCCAAAAAAAAAAAAAAAACAAAGTCAACTAAGACAATAAACTTTTGAAATGTTATTTGATTAAACAACTATTCACAGATCAGGTAGCTCCCAACCAGAAGGGGCTCAGGAGCTCTGTGCAGAAAACGCAAGGGGGATGCTTTACAGATCAACATGGGAGTGAAACAGAAAGTATCTGATTTGTTGTAGTTATAAAGTTGCCTTATTTGGTCTATCCCACGGGAAAGTCCCTAGTTAAATAATTATAAGTTTGTTGGTTGCTTCTGATTGATGGAGTTTAAGCTCTGGTTTTCTTTAATACGAATTTACAAAAAATAGTTCAAGTTAAGGTTCACTCATGTTTGCAGATGAAGCAAGGTTAAAGTCACTTATGAGGCCTGTGTTAGTCAGCTTTCTATTACTATGACAAATACTGGAGGTTTTCAACTTAGGAAGAGAAAGGGTTTATCTTGGCTCATGGTTATGGAGGTTCCAATCAATGATGGGATGGACCTATAAATTTTAGGCCTATGGTGGGTGGGGAGAGGGAGTAGCACATTATGATGGGAGAACGTGGCTGGGCAAAGCCTCTTTCCTCATGGCTGGGAAGGGAAAAGGAAGAGACTGGAGCCCCACAATCCTGTGTCAGGATTATTCACTCCAATGACCTAAGGTCCTCGCACTAGGCCCCATCTCTTAAGGATTCTGTCATCTCCCAGTACTGCCACTCTGGGGCCCACACATGGGCCTTTAGGGGATGTTCCAGGGAAAACTATAGCAAAACCTATCTGGCTTTGTCTGCTTAGAGATTCTTGAAGTCTGGTTTTCATTTTAATTTACTTTAACAATTCTTTAGTGCAAATAGCTGAACTTCTTAAATTGTTGTTAGAAAAAGGGGTGGGGGAGGAGGGAAGATGGCCAGCTGAAGGGAGGCAGCTTTTCCTGTGGCTCCGAGTCTGGATGGGAAAATCTCAGTTTATCTTCAGTTTTTTGAGGTGCGTTCTGGGGAATATACCTATGAACTTCTAGTGCCAGTTTGTGAAGCTTTTTTGAGGAGCTGAGTCCTGGGCTAATATCCAGAATATACAAAGAACTCAAAAAATAAAAAACCCAAATCTCAAATAACCCAATTAATAAATGGGCTATGGAACTTAAAAGAAGCTTCTCAATGGAGGAAGTCCAAAAAGCCCATAAACATATGAGAAAATGCTCTACATCACTAGCAATAAGAGAAATGCAAATAAAAACTTCGCTGAGATTTCACCTCACTCCAGTCAGAGTGGCAAAAATGAAGGTGCTGGAGGGTCTGTGGGAAAAGAGGAACACTGTTATATTGCTGGTGGGACTGCAAACTGGTACAGACATTCTGGAAAGCAGTGTGGAGACTCCTCAAAAACTTGGGGCTGGAACCGCCTTTTGACCCAGCTATCCCACTCCTGGGTATCTTCCCAAAAGAGCTAGAATTGGCTTACTATAGAGATACAGCTTCATCAATGTTTAGAGCAGCTCAGTTTACTATAGCTAAATTATGGAACCAACCCAGATGCCCCTCACTGAACAAGTGGATCCAAAACTGTGGTACATATATACAATGGAATTCTACTCTGCTATTAGAAAGAATGATATCATGGCATTTGCAGCCAAATGGATGGAGATGGAAAACATTTTGCTAAGTGAAATATCCCAAACTCAGGGACTCAATGGCCGAATATTTTCTCTCATTTGTGGAAGCTAGAATTTAAGCAGAAGCATTACGTCAGATGGCTAACCTAACAATTGCCTCAACATGAATGAATTCTTACGTTGTTGGAGACTAAGGATGCCAGAGAAAAGAATTAGTGGTGGACAACTCTGTAAGTGGCCCAGCTGGCTTGTAAGAGAATTGGTGGTAAACAACTCTAAGAGGCCCAGCTGGCTTGTAATTAGCAAACTGCCTGACCGCGTGACTAAGCTATTTGGCCGCTCATTTGTTACAATTGGTTGAATGTGTTTGCACTGTATCCCTATTGGTTGTTGTAACAGATAAATACCGGGCATTACAGGGAAAAAGGGTAGCTACTAGTAAGAGAAGCAGCGGCGGCAGAGATAGAGCAGCAGAGACAGAGAAGCAGCAGCAGAGGCAAAAAAAGAAAACCCTAACATGCAGGCAGTAAGAGAGGAAGAAAAGCCTTGGCAGTAGAAATAGGGACTCTAAAGAGAGAAAGTGTGAATAGCCTTGACTCTAAATGTAAAAAGCCTTGCCTCTAGTGTAGAGGAAGGAGATGTAAAAGCCTCTAGTGAGAGGAGATGTATGTAAAGGCCTTGCCTCTAAAAGAGAGAAGGTGGAGAAGGAAGCGCTTGGAGGCCTCTAGTGAGAGAGAGGGAAAAATAAAGCGCTTGGAGAACTCAGGACCAGTGGGTCTACTTCATTCCCAGTCAACCTCCGAATGAGAGCCATCTGGTTCCTGCCGCCTGGGACCAGACATTACATGATCTTGGGGAACTATGCTTAGGTTCCTGGGGGATGTAGGGAGGGGGTTAGGGTGGGGGAAAGGGAATGGGAAGGACATCAAGGTGACCAGAGGGAGGTAGTATGGGGGAATTTAATCTGAGGGGAACCTCTGACTTCCAGGAGAAGTCCGATGAACTTGGACTTAAGTAAAGTGAAACATGGAACCATGGGGAACCCAAAGGGGGGAAACCATGGTCTGGCACCAGTATTGGCTTGCTCTGTCATTACATTTTTGTTCTTGATTGTTTGATGAACCCCTCCTAGTTGTAAGACCATGTTTATTGAATAAAAATTTAAAAAAAAAAAAAAGGAAAAGGGCTGGGGAAGTAACTTTTGGATCAAGAGAACTTTAAAGAGATAGAATCCCCAAATACAATGTGTGGATATTTTTTGGATTTAAAGTGACCATAAAAGGACACCTGAGAGACATGTAGGGATGATTGATTGCGGTCTGGGAGTTAACTAACACTAAGGACTTTGTGTTTATAGATTTAGATGTGATATAGTGATAACTTGGTCCAGCAAATGGCATCATTGTAGTACCTGTATTGTCCAACTCTAGGGGATACAAAGGGAGGAAGGGGCAGAGTGAACGTCCAGAGAGGTGGTTACAGGGACTTCAGTCAGTGCTCGAAGTGGACCACAAAGCTGTTTTCTCTTTCCCTCTTCTCTTCCCCAGTTACGCTCTTTCTTGTTTCTGGGCTTTATTCCCCTTTCTTAGGAGACCCTCCCTTACTCCTTCCCCCTGTCTACACTCTATCTTCCCTTATGCCAGGCTGTACTCTGTTCTTGCTAGCTCCATAATAGCACACACTACCTGTCCCTTCCCTGAGGGCTCTCTGCACCAACACTGAAATTATAAATCATTGATCACTGGTTAACTCTTGGTCACCTTTCATCTCCCCAGCAAATCAAGAGGATCTTTGAGGAAAGATTAAGGCTTGATCTGATGTCTACTGTAGCCCTCCAGCCTATGTGCTTAGAAAAAAAAAATGGTTGATCGAAAAGGACACCAGAATAAAACAACTTATTCTGGAAAAAGTATTTGCATAGAGGTGGGGTTGCTCCTGCAGTGCCTATACCACTGGAGGATTGGAGGCAGGGGGAGTCCCAGGTACGAGCCCTGGGAGGATAATGTGTGAGGAGGCTTTATGTAATTGTGTCCCATTCCTGATGATGACTTTTCAGAGAAGCTCCCCTGAACGATGTGGTGGGACTCCTGGGAGACAGGGTGCTGGCCTGCACCACTGACCACACATAAGAATCAACTAGTGGAGAGCTTGATCAATTCTGATGCTCAGCTCCCTGCTGCAGACTAATTACAGCACAAGCTGTGGGGAGTGGGGGCCCAGGCATCTTATGTTTGAAACCCCATCCAGATGATACCAATTGCATCCAAGGTTGAAAAGCACTGGGCTGTGGAAGTCTTTGCCCCTCTACAGAGCTGGTATTTAATGGAGAGATCTACAAAGCTTCCAGCTGCTCCTTGCAGACTGCCAACTGAGACAGCAAGCCTGTAGTTCTTTATTTCTATAAAATGTAGTCAGTAGTCCCAGCAGTGAGCAAGGCAAGGTTCTTACAGGCATATGCTTCAGGAGAAAATTGGGGTGTGAGACTCACTGATCAGAGGGATGAGATAGAAGCCTTTGCAAAGGGAAAAGGGTGCCCCAGTGCAGCCCTCTGTGATGTGGCCTCCCTTGTCCAGAAAGTGCATCCTCATGGAGCATGGCTTAGGAACTGAGCAGGGAAGGTGAGGGCAGCTGTATGAGGGGAGATATACTTGTGTTCCTCAGCAGGGGTCACCCTGTAATCTTCATATGATCTTCAAGTTGGGGGGGAGAGTCTGCGTTACTTACATGATTACACATTTATTAATTTTTCTAAATAATATATAATCCAATTGTGCAATTCTGCTCATGAGGAAGCTGGACACCATCACTTTTGGTCTGTTTTTTGACAAAAGTCCTGAGGTCTACATGATGCATGGTGGTGGCTACCTTTCCCCCACCCTCTCTGCCTGCTGGCACAGTCACTGCCTGCCTGGGAAGGTGGCTCTGATATAGGTGGCTGCAGAACTTTGCCTGCAGCCTGGGTTGTTCCTGTCTTCCTTCTCCTCTAAGATCTAGCCATCCTTGGGGTTATGGCACCCACTAGGAGCAGAAATCTCAATGTTCCCTTCCTCAGCTGAGTGTAAGGGTCTGGAACAAGACCTCCTTCAATCCCAGAGTTATAGCTGCAAACTCCTTGTCTTTGACTGGTTGTTCTCATGGAATTCATTGAGCTTTAAGAACTGAAGGCTGACTCCTACCTCTAGATTTTCTGATTTAATTGGTCTGGGCACAGTCTGGCCACAGAGACTTTTAAAATTCCAGGTGATTCTAATCTGCAGCTGAGGATGAGAACTACTTTCAGCCCAATTTCTCTTCATTAGAGAAAAGTTTCACAAACCCTGCAGAGAGTCAATGGCTAACATCTAGACAGGATGCCAAATCTCCCACCTGTGCAGAGTCATGGTTTTCAAAAACCTTGTGCAGACTGAAAACAGTGTCTAAAAGGTGACCCTCAGTGACAGCGTGGGACCACTCACCTGGGTTTTTGAAAATAAAGGCTTACAAATTCACTTGGTAGGTGAAAGAAGCCCTTATCTTCAGAGCTAGAAGTCTGGCTGTCTTTTTTGAGGACTAAAGCAGTTGTTTCTAAACCAGGGTATAGTTTATTTCTAATAAATCATGCTCCTACTCTGGTTTACTTGTCTGTACCCTCCTTGAATGGTAGTTCCACAAGGCCAGAGTCTATGTCTGAGTTTCCTGCTATGTCTTCCTTTATAGAACAGAGCCTGGTATTGAGCCGATTGCTGTGGCAAGTACAGATGAATGCCTAAATGGATGGTGGATGGATGGACGGATGAGTGAATATAAAAGTGGGTGGGCTGATGGTGGATGGGCATGTGGATGGATGAATGCATAGATGAATGATGACAGATGCGTGTATGGGTAGATGGGTAGGTGGATGGAGGGGTGAATGTATAGGTGGGAGTTGATTGCATAGGAAGTTGGTTGGACAGGTAAGCAGATGGGTAGACACAGGGGGAATCAGAATGAGTACCTCCTAAAATTCTCTGGAAAATCAGCCTCTCACTTGTTCTTTTCAAAAGCCAGTACTGGTGATGGACATCTGGAAGCAGGGCAACCTATAAATTCATTTTTTTTTAAAGAGAGAGCGAAAGAAAGGAATAAAGACTGAATGAATCAATTTTATTTATTTTCTTATTTGGCCGTTGTTTCTCTGACACTTACTTGTGTATGTGGTGCTGGGGTTTGAACCCCGGTCTTCACACATGCCAGGAAAGGGCTTGAACTACTGAGCTGCTGCTCAAGCCCCTATAAATCCAATTTTTAATAAGGCCAGAATCTCAGAGCTCAGCAGGTTTCATTTTAGCTATTCATGTGTTCACAATTTAAGATTTTATAAGTAGCTGTCACATTGGCCTCTCTCTCTCTCTTGTGACACTCAGACCCTATGATTGAGGACTAGAAAGTGCATTCTTAAGAAAGCCATCAACCTCAAAGAGTGACCTTTCAGGCACAATGATTATAAAAGAAGAAATAAATGCTGCAATGAAAAGAATAAGATTTCTTTCTTTCTTTTCCAGCTGCCTTTATTCCTAGAGTCACCTTTTATCCCTCCATTGTATAGGCCTTTCCTTAGGAAGTTAAACATTGGGGAATCCTCTAGGACAAGACACAAGCAGGTGGGGAGAGATGGAAGGACTCGAGGTGGCTGTGAACTCCTGTCCTGACCTCATTTCATTCCAGCTATTGCTAATCAGCAGACAGGGTCTGCTGTCTTCTCATCTATCTTCTTAGCGAATGAGCAGAATGGAGTCCATGTCCTTGAAGTACCATGTGCTTGTCCACCTTCTGCCAGGGCCTTGGGTCCAGGCCTGACTGTAAGAGCACATCTTGGGAGGCTGGCAGGCTCTCTTGCTTGCCCTATTGAATGACACTTTCAGAACCTGATGTGGTTGGGCTTTTAGGACAGAGGGTAAAGAGTTCCGTGAGAACTCCCAGTTCAGCAATCTGTTCCCCAGGCCTGAGTATCTCTCACCTCTGACCTCTGACCCTTGCCAGGGCAGGACTGAACCCACCGAACCTTGCTTTTGTTGTGAACTGTTCCAAACTTATTAGCCCATGTGTGCCAGTCAGCTTCCTGTTACTGAAATAAACACAGGAGATAATCAACTTAGTGTCAGAAAAGGTTCATTCTGGCTTATAGTTTTGGAGGTTACAGTGCATGAATCCATGGGCACCGATGCTTTCATGTCTCTGATGGGAAAGGAGGTTGCAGTCTTGGCAGGAAGCATGCTGCAGAGAAAAGCCTTTCATCTCGTGGCCAGCATACAAAAGAGGAGGAAGAAACTGGGGTCTCACATTCTCCTTCAGGGCAATGCCCCTAAGGACCTAATGCCTCCCATTAGTCCCATCTCTTATGGTTTCCACCACCTCCAAATAGCATGAGGCTAGGGGTTCAGCCTCTAACACGTGGGCCTTTGGGGGACATTTAAGATCCAAACTTTACCCTCAGCCTCCGGTGGGAATGACTGCTGTCCCTGTTTGAGTCATTGGGCACATTGCTGTCTACGAGGGGGTGCTCGAGCAGTGAGGCCCTTCCTTCACACAGACAGTACTGGATGCTAGAGCAGTAAGGGACCCGGTGAGCCCGCAGATGGGGCTTGTTTGAGGATGCATTCTTTTCTTGTGGGAGGCCTGCCCCTTTCAGGCATGATGTTCCAAAGTTTTAGTGATTACTTTCCCAAAACCAATGTCAAAGGCTAGATTTCTTGTTGGGCAAGGTTAAATTCTTCACTAAAAACGTTCAAGTGGAGATATTAAATGAACAGTTGGATAAATGAGTCTAGAACTCAAGGAAAATGTCCAAGCTAGAGCTAAAATGTTTGGGAATCCTAGACATAGTGATGTACCAAAATCCAGGGGTAGATAGAGGAGGTTCAAGGGCCTAAGAGAAACCCAGATACTCCACCAGTTAAAGCAGGCTTTCAGAGATCCTGGATCAGAAAGAACACTGAGTGGTATCAGCTAGAGAGGTGGGCACTAGACACTTTCAGAGAGTCTTTGATGTTTATGTCAGCATGGTACATACTTGAGAATGGTTAAAGGTGTCAGACTCGTAAGTACAAGAGAGTTTGAAAGGAAGAATAATTACTAGTATTTAATGGATTAACTACTACACATTAAGACATGTTTGTACTGTGCAACAGAACTTTAGGAGTTATCTTCTCCTTTAAAGTCTCCATTTTATAAAAATTACTAACGTTTAATGAGTGCTTAATATGAGTTAGGATTGGTGACCACATTATACACAAGACTGCATGAAGTATCTTCTCTATTAAATTCTCCACATTATGGAAGAGGCATTAGTCTTAAGAGGCTAATGTAACTGCACCAAGGCCAAACTAGATTCACTCCATGTTTGTCTGACTCCAGAGCCCTTGAGGTTAAGCACTAGATGACACTGCCTTTCTGGTGGCTGAGAAAGGAATAAGGGTCCTTAGTGGAGATAAAGGAACTTTGTGCAGGGTCACGATTTGGGGACAGATGTAAACTTCTCTATAGAGCAGCAGAGGGCAGAGCCAGGCCCATGTTGGAGACTACTGATTTGATGATTTCATTCGACACAGAGAAGTCTTTTCCACACCAAGTGCTTTCTCAGCCATGCAAAGGCAGTGGGATTCCTGGTCAGGGAAGAGTGCAGGAACAGGCTGGTCAGTCAGGGTCAGGAAGGTGTGGACTGTGTCTTCTTTCCAGTTCACACCGCCTCTCTTCATGTGTGACAGGCTGCTACTGGAGGCCAAGCTCTTTTCCTTTGCTTTCTGGGTCATTAGGGATAATTCAAATTCTGCAAGCTCTTTCCCACTCCCCCGCCCTCATTGATTTTCTTCCTGAGTCTACGGTTTTCTTAATAGAAATTAGCCAACCAGTAAGTGGCAATACAGTGTGTGCCACATGGTTGTTGCCATACAGAGCTATGCTGAGCAATAATTGTGTCGGGTATGGGGCAGGCATATCCCAACAAGCCAGCCAGGTAGGTGTTATTCCCACTTAGAGGTGGGGAAACTTCAGAAATGTGAATTTGTAGAACTTGGATTCAAGCTTCAGTCATCCTGGCCCCATATTTTATTTATTTAACCCCTGTGCATGACTCTGAGCAGATTCTAGCATTGCATTTTTTGAAGTTCTCCAGGCTAATGGCTAATATACAAATTGTCTTGTCAACCTTATGGATTAATTATGGAATTTCTATATTTCTTCCCAGAAACCATCAGAAATAAATGACTAGGTATCGATGTTTGAGTAAAGACCCAACACCAGAAATATTAAGTGAGGAATAACAAGGAATAGCATGATTCTCCCCTAAACATTAGCTGTGGACAATAGTGAATAGACAGCTTGCCAGTGTTTGAACCCGTCCTGACATAGAGCTCAGCCTGGGGGCTGGATTCAAGGTGTGGGGTATGAGTCTTCAGATTTCTGATGGTTTTAGCTAACAATACTTGGTAAACAAATCACTATTCAGTTTGCCCAGAGCATCCTCCATAAGGCAAGGCAGATGCTATTATTCCTGCTTTACAGGTGAAGAAACTAAGATCCAGAAATATTGGAGCAAAATGCCAAACTGACATAATCAATCAGTGTCAGAACAGAGGCTCCTTTATGCTTTCTGATGCCTTTCCAGGCCCTCATTCTACAAAGCAGCATTTTGACTGTGACCAGAGAGAGGAGTCTAACTTCCTTCCAGGGATGGGAAGGTGAGTGTTGGAGGAGAAAAATGGAGCCATCAGCTATTGTGTTTCTCTATGAAAAATGCTGCACAAAATTTGATCATTTCTAGATTCCCAGCCAAGGATGGCAGCTGGGCTACTACCTAATTCTTAGGTTTGCCCATGCATGGAGGGAAATGGGATATTGAAGGCATATAAGGTGTTATTGCTGCATGAATGCAGGAACTCAGAGAGATTATGCTGTGAAATTTACCTGGCAGCTCAGCAGTGAAATTGCAGCTAATTAATTTTGTCTGACTTTATGGAATCCTCTTCTCTTCTATTCCTCTCTGCTTCTTTCCAGAAGATGAGCGAGGGGGTTCTGGATGAAAATGTAATCTGTTACTTGCAAAATAGCTTCTGTGTGTGGCTCCTGGCATTTATTCTATAGCTCACCCTGGATTTTCAAGCACAGATATTTGCTTCTTATGGAACCTGGGTAGTAAAAAAGTGGAAGGCTCCTAGGGGATATCATTCACTTCCAGCAGAGTTGCAGGTGAATTGAAAATAAGGAGTCTAGAGGAGGAAGAAGAAAACGATTTAAGAGTTTGGCGGTGAGGATTTGATGGAGAAATTCAGAGAATTTTCTTAGAGCTAGAAAAGTTCTTAAAAGTCATCTGTTCTGTTCTATTTTACCCTCCCTCATAGTGGGGCAATCAGTTTGGACAGAGTCGGTTTGAACAGAGCTCTGGGAGCCTGACCTGTAGGGGTAAATTGGGTAAGGACTCATAAGGCTATTGCCTAGCACTTCATAAGGCCTAAGGATTAAGGGCGGTGACATCTGAAAATGATCTCTGGCTACAGAGATAGCGAATTGTATCTGATCCAGGCAGGCTCTTTAGATTCAAACTGGCCTTGTCTAGACACTCTGGTTGGTGGAAGGACCCCTGGCAGGTGGAGGTCAATGTTGGGGCTACAGCATGGAATGCTGTTCCTCCCCCATATGTCTAAATTTTAGGAGTCTTTCCAGCAGTGGCTGTTTCCAAGGCTTGCCAAGGCTTCTCCTGGGGATCCATGTGGGTTGTTTAGTTGATCAAAACCAGGATCCATCCCCAGGCCTGAGCCATGTCTCACAATTCTCTTTTCTTCATTGCTCAGCTTCTTAAGTTCCCACCAGCCATTCTGTCCCCTAGTCTAGAAAGTGTTGCCCTGTTCCCTGGCCTCTTGTCTCCCTGGGAATGGTATCTTTGAACCCTTTTTCCTAATATTCCCTTCATCCTTATGCCTGCCTAAGCCACAGGCTGCTGAACACTTGGGTGTCCCTGTGTGAGCAGCCAGAGCTACGCAGAGAGGGAGGATAAGCTGAGTTAGCACAAAAGATTCTGACTTCCCCAAGCTGTGCTTCAGCCACCTAGAAAGACGGGGAGGGTCTTTAACTTTCCCTCTTCCTGTCCCTATGTATTCCTTCCAGGGCCCTGGAGTTGAGGAGGAGGTTATGCCCTCATGAAGAACATTCTGAACTTCAGGACTCCCTGGGCAGGAAGCTTCTGGCCACCCCAGGACAATCCTGAGGGAGGAGAAAGCTTTTCACCCCTTGAAACATCAATTCATGTACTGGGTACAGGGAAGTGATATTCTGGACAGAGGGAAGGCAGTCACGGTTGAAGAAGCATGACATATTTGGAGAAATGACTGGAAGTGCAGAATATAAAAGGGGTTATCAAGTAGATGAGGCTACAGAGATCAGCAGGGATCTCACAAAGGGATGCATTTCCTGAGACAAGGCATTTGGATGTGGAAGGGTAGAAACCACTGGAGGTTTCTTCCTCACCATAAGACTTTAAAAGAACCTAATAACTTTTAAACTAATGGATTATATATATTTAAGGTATACATTTTGATATATATAATATAAATAGCATATATATGTGAATACAGATATAGATATAGCTGTTAACTAAGAATGAATGCAATCAAGTAAAGAACGGAGAAAATGGTATTAATTTTACCCAATTTTTTGGATCCAAACAGTCCATTTGCCCTCTCAAATGGTGGAACCAATAACAGAACCAAGCTCCAATTGAGCATTTAAGGAAGGGTTTTCTTGGCCAAAGAATGGGGGAAAGAGGGTCTTGAGCGGTGGCTTGGTGGTTACGGCGCTTGCCTGGCATGTGCGAGTATGCGGGTTCAAACCCCAGCACCCACGTCCACAAATGAGTGTCAGAGCAATGAAAGCCATGTGAAAAACTCAATAAAAATTGATTCCCTCTTTCTCTCTCTTTCTCTCTCTCTCTCTGTCCTTCCCTCTTTAAAGAAAAAAAGAATAGGAGAAAGAGGGAGATGGACTCAAATCTCACCTTTTCAACTTGTGGAGGCTGGGGAAGTCATAGGTACAGTGTGAAAGAAATGAGGCCGAGGGAAAGGCTAAAAAAGGGGAGGACATTCACGTATTTTTCCAGTTACGGACAGAGGCTTTTTGGGAATCTGGGCTATATCTATTTTTGCTCCTTGTATGGTCCTTTCCGGTCATCATTACGGCAATTTCCACCTGGAGCTGGAGGCGGGAGGTGTGAATCGTCAAGTATGCAGTTGGAATCATACCGGAGCTGGAGGCTGCTTGGTGGTCACTCTGGCAGCCATACAGGGTATGAAGTCCTCTCTATTCAGTAATTCTACTGTTCAGATATTCTATAGTTTTACTTACTTTTCTTCTGCTCCGTCCATCAGTGCCTGAGAGGGTAGTATTAATTTTTCAGCTATAATTGTTGATTTATATATTTTCCCCATAGTTTGTCAGTTATTGCATTATGTATTTTGAAATTAAATTGTGAGGTACATAAATATTCATGATTATATTTTCTTACTCTGCAGCTTGTTTTGATCAATATGTAGCCCTTCTCTTTGTGTTTTGAATCTCATTTTGTCAGATATTGTTTCCCCAGCTTTCTTTTGCTCCCTCTTTGCCTGGTGTATCTTTCTGATTTCTATTGTTCTTTAAATTTTCTCTGGTCTTTAGTTTCAAATGTGTCTAAGATAACTATTAGTGAATATATTTTTTATTTAATCCAATGTGGGAGTCTCATTTTACATTGTTACATTTCACCCACTTGGATTTATTTTTTTTATTGTCATTAGACCAGAACTTATTTCTGTCATTTTTATGTCATATTTTCCATTTGTTGTATCTTCACTTTTTACCTTTTGTTGCTGTTGTTGAGAAGATTGTTTTACTCCGCATCTTTCAGGGAAAAGCTAGGGATGGCTCATGGCAGGGTCAGATATGGGCTCTTGTCAGCTCACACCGTGACTCTGTTGTGCTGTTTGGTTTCCTTCTTTCATCTAATTGAATTGGCTCTCACCTTAGGGTGTGAGGTGGGAGCAGTGGTAGTGGGCCTTCTTGTCCTATACCTGAGTGTGGTGTGAATGTGTCCAGCTCTCCCCCATTGCGTATGATGTGTGCTGTAAGCACTGCACTATTTCTATTACCTGAACACTTGACCCCAATGCATGAGGGACTTCCTAGTCATTTACTTCCATACTTGAAGGCTTGCCAGGCTTATTAATGTAGCTTAGAGTCCTTCTGAATGAGCACACCATTAATATATAAACATGCACTTTCTTTTGCAGGGAGAGTGTTTTATTGACATAATAACTTTGAAATAAAATAGTCAATGTATTTAGTATTAAGCATTGTGGCAGAGACAGTTATTTACTCTAACATCTATTTCCATTTCATGAGTCTCTTGATTTTTTACTGGGGTACACACCTGAGTGAAATAAAGACAACCTTTCCCATCTTCCTTTGTAATTGGGTGGAGCATGGGTTTATGTTCCAGGCAAACTGGTTTAAGTGGCATTGGTGTATGATATCTTCAGGGATGCTTTGCCTCTTCTTCCTCCCTTTCATTTCTTTCAGTTTATAATGGTGATATGACTGAAGAGTTGTGTTAGGTAAGAATAGAAGTGCTGTCTCCAAGAAATGGTAGTAATTGATTCTGTAGACACTAAACCAGCTTGGCTGTTGACTTTCAGACTTTGAAGCAAGTATGTCTATGTCTCTGATTTAAGTCACTGTCATTTAGTGTCATTATTAGTTGCAATTGAGTTTAATGCTAACTGATATAGTTAGAATTTTCCTATGTTCATTTCTTTTTGCTTATCACTTTGTATTATAAGTTTTATTTTTTAAATTTTGATTTAACATTTGGTCTGGGAAAATAATGTGTGGATTGCTTAGATCTGAACTTGAATTCTAGTTTTTTCAGTTATTGGCATAAAACTTGGAATGTTTTCTATTTTTAATCTTAATTTCTTTATTTGTAAATCTTTAATAGCATCATCTTGCATAACTTGTGAGATTAAATGTTTGCAGAGTGCTTAAAAATGCCTCTCATATAATACTTTACACATTTAAAAAAAAACTATTCTCTTCTTTACTCTTCATGCTAAGGAATCATATCCTGACTCCACAGAATAACATTCCATAATATTTACTATAAAATAATAATATTGCATGATTGACTCATACTATGATTTCTGCCCCACTCGAAGTTTGTTTTCCTATCAGTTTTGGGGTACCTTGTCTTATTAGCTAATGCCTAAGGTAGGAGTGAGTTGTATATCAGTATCTCTTGGCATTAAATATCATTTTCAAGGAAGGATTAAAAATTTCATACTTAAACTCTTTGGCAAAGGGAATTAATGAATTTCAAACATTTTCTGCAGTGAATTAATTTTGTTGAACTTGGTTCACTTCATTTAGTGTGACACACCCTCTGAATATGTGATAAAGAAGCAAGGCCTCTGCCCTTGAGTAGTTCACAGGGGGTCAGATATTAAGTTTGCGCAGTCTATCAAATATTCATTGGTTGACAAGTGCTCATATCTCAAACGAGACCAGTACAGATAGAATATGATTAGAAATGTCCCAAGTGGTCATGGGAAGGGGCAGCTGGACAGGGCAACAGGATCTGCTGAGGAATGCGGAGAAAAACAGCATGGCCTACCTGTGTACCAAGGAGTGATTTTGTGCTGGCCCAGAACAGCAGCAAACTGCCCTCCGTCTAGGTGCAGTTCCAAGGGAGGATGGACTGAAAGTGACAGGTCTGAACTAGAAAGCAGTGTGTTTTCAGGGGTTAGAGTCTGAATTTTCTAAACAGCACCAGGGTGTCAAGTTGAAGGAGGATTGGATTGTTCAAGAGCAATTGCAGACAGGCAGACCAGCCAGGAAGCCACAGCAATCATCCCTCTGAGAGATGAAGAGGGCTGGAATCAGCTAACACCATCTTGGGGTGGAAAGGAGAGGGCATGTTTGAGATGTCAAGGAGACGAAAATGACAGCACTTGGCTACTGATTGTATATAGGATTTCAGGGCTGACTCTGAAGTGGGTGGCTGAGTGAATGACAAGACCATCAACCAGTACAGAGCAACTGGGAGGAAGGGGAAGGTGAGTGGAGGCAAAGAGCTCAATTTTGGATGTGTGAAGAGGATGCTGGCATTTCAGATTCCTTTCTTCACCACTCAGATTTTGCTCTGATATGATGCTCCTTGAAACCACTTACCTGTCACTGTTGTTGGGACATAACTGCAGCTCAGTCTCAAACATGTGGTGATGTGGGGAAGGAGTCTCAAGCAATAGAAGAAAGCCCAGAATAGACAGGGTAGGAGAAAGTGTGCAAGAACTGAAGAAGACACTTGGTGCACTGTCCATCCTGGCTGAGAGGAATCCTTACAGGGAGTGTAAAGGGACGTCTCTGTAGACAATCAAAATCAAGGGATCCGGCATTATGGAAAGCCCTTAGGGACAGATGGAAGGAGGGTACCATGGCCACACTCATGCAGCAGAGGACTGTGAATGGGTGGCAGCACTGGTCTGAGAGCAGCCTCTGATGGGGCCCACCCAGGGAGGAGGGGCACCCAGGTGGACTGCTCGCTTGCTCTTTCTCCACATGACACAGGCAACCATGACAGGTACTGACTGCTAGGTGTGGAGAATGAGAGGCAGAACATGGGGGTAATAGCAAAGTAGCACCAGGTGCCAGGAAAGTTCCCATGGTCTTGATGGCTCTTTCTGCCTCCCAGCCACACCCCATGCTGATCTGAGGTCAGTCTCGCCTGCCACTCCCACCTGCCTGGATTCTCTTCCCACAGGAAAACACTATTTTATCAGGAAGGTAAGACTGCAGGAAGGAAGATCAAAAAGTCTGGTTCATTGCCTGGGAAAAATTAGCTAACTTCCTGGTTTGTGGTAGCTGACATTTGTGTTTTAATTAAATTAAAATTTTATAGATATAATTCATCAATAGCCCCTTCAGTTTCCAGGCAAATTTCTGGAATTTTGATAGTTGAATTTTGATATGAAGGGACACCCAATGCCACATCAAGCAGTCCACATTTTTTGCTAATGCATTTGTAAGCCTTAAAAATTAAAAAAAATATTTTAGGAGAATTGAGTTGGGAATTTGTGTGATATTACTCAGGGACAGTGCCATACACATAGTACTCTGCTTGACTGATTGAAAGTCTGAGAATTAAAGCACCCTTTGTTGTTATTATTTAATTAGTTAGGGAGATGATTTATTTATGAGGACTGCTTTAGCTGCAGTAACGTGAGCACTGGTTTTCTAATGAGACAGTCACGGAGTGTGGGGTTTTCTGCATGGCAGGGCACTCTGGTGGGAGATGAAGGCCTGGGTTTTGGAGTCAGGTAGACTTGAAGTGGAATCCTTCCTCCACCACTTATATTCTGGGTGAGCTTGGCAATTCACTTAACCTCCCCGTGACTCAGTCACATCATTTACATGCGGCAGGATGATGGTTGCATCTGCCTTATGGATCTACGGCAAGAACCAAGTGTCATAAAGCATGTGAGACACCTGGCACACAGTAGGGGCCCCATCAAGGTGACTTCTCCCTCCTAGAGAGGCTGTATTGGGAAAAGAACAGCTGCTGGAAGCAGAGCTCTGGATTCAGGTGTCTACTTTTTTGTTTCTGAGAAGTTCTTAGCTTCTCTGAGTCTTACAGGTCTCATCCATACAAAGTACCAATATAATTATGCCTTCTGATTACCTCTAATGGATGCTGCAGGGCCCACTACTCAAAATAGGGTTGTAAGTCCTTTAAGAGCCAAAAAATTCCTCTTAATTATTGTGATGTACAAAGATGTTAATGAAGGGGCAAAAAGGAGAAGGGAAGTCATGTGTTTGTCTGTATGGAATTCACGTGGGTAAGACACTCATTCAATGTTCCACAAATGCTTGTTAGTATGGGCCATAGCTGTATCCACTTTGGAGTTAGGACTATTCAGGGATGGAATTTGACTGGGGAGTTAAGTTGGGGAGGGTCTTGGGCTCCTTCTGGAAATGAGTTATGGGGGAAGACAGCATGGTGGTGCAGATGTCTGGCTTCAGGCCAAGGTACCATGGAGGGGGTGAGATGAGATTCCCAGGAGGAGCATCCTGCACTCCTGACCCTATGTAAACAGGTCCAGCTGGGTTATGTGTTTATAGCCCCTGCAGGCTAGCAGTGAATCTGGCTCCCTCAGTAATTTAATCCTCAGTGATACATTTTGAATGCATGAATGTGTCTGTGGGACACAAAAAGCCAAGGTGCTGACAGATTGTGGGCTGGGGATGGCACAACATTGACCTTCAGTGCCCTTGACATTGGGTGTCAGTGCCTAATGAGCCAACAGCTGGGCCTTGCTGGGCATTGGGTCATAGCTTCCACTTTCAAGTAAGTAAATAGGTGATATCACTGTGGCACCTCTTGGAGGACAGGAGGTTAGCTGCAGATGTCTTAGCTAAGAGGGCTTCTTCTCAGAGCTCATGTGGCAAGCCTCCTGGCCACTTTAAGAATTGACTGGAAGAATTGTGGAGTGATCAAAGTTTCCATAGGATCAGTGATTTTTCAGTTAGAGGAATTTTTTTTTGTTTAAAGAAAGAAGGACAATGAGAGAGAGAGAGAGAGAGAAAGAAAGAGAAGACAGAGAGACAGAGAAGACAGACAGACAGAATCAATTTTTATTGAGTTTTTCACATGGCTTTCATTGCTCTGATACTTAGTTGTGTATGTGGGTGCTGGGGTTTGAACCCATGTACTTGTGCATGCCGGGCAAGCACTGGAACCGCTGAGCCACTGCTCCAGTCCCAGAGGAATACTATGAAGGGCAGAGTCCTCGTGATCTCACCACCTCTTGAAAGTCCCACCTCTTAACACCAATTCACTAAGGACTGAGCTTCCAATACACGAACCTTGGGGGGATGTTCAAACCATAGTAAACCCTTCAATCCCATACCCGGTGAATGGTTGTACTGTAGCTGACATGTCATGGTGCCATTCAAGTCAACCAAAGCCTCACTCTGTTCTAGCCAGGTCTGCAGCTAATGTCCTCCATTTCTACAGGCATGTCCAGCCCTTCAGAGGGGCACTGAGTGTTCTTCAAAGAAGGACTATTAAAGTCTGGTATTAGTAGAGCCCCAGGTCAGAGGTCTGGCTCAGGGTCCTGCCCTGGCTCACTCTGTGGCTTTGCATTTCTCATTTCTTGCACTGGGCTTCAGTATTCCCCTCTGTAGTAAAGAGGCCAGGATGATGGTGCTGCCTCCCAAGCAACCTCTGGCTTTGACAAGGGTCTAAAATAAGGACAGCAACATGCTCAGAAAAATCCCCACTCTTAATAGGGAGAGGGTGGGGAAGGTGACACTCAGGGAGCGATCACTTCAGGAATGCAGGGAGCTCTCAGTAGAACCCTTTTCCTTTGCTCCCCAGCCTTCATAGCCTCTGCTTCACACCCCCAGTCTAGGATCAGAGAGCTGGGAGATTTGAGATGTGCGCTGCCATCCTGGTAGAGGTGCAGACAGAGGGATGGTCGAGCAGCATCATTTAATCTTTGGAAGCAACAGAACAGAAAACCTTGTGTCATTCTGACAAAGAAGAAATGTAACAGCAGGCAATTAGGCAGGAGTGTATCAATTAGTGAGCCAGAAAAATGCTTTACAATATTTTGATGATTCAACAATGTCAAACAAAAGCAAAATTAAAAAATACTACAAAACAAATACCAGAAACCCAAAGAAATCATTAAAAAATCATTTTGTTTAAGTGCATAAAATACATGGAGGGAGAAAGAGAGTCAGAATGAGAGAGAGATGGACATCTGGATTTGAGGAAACAGAATTAATGTAATGTGATGAGTACTTGATTTATAAAAGAAATACAGTTGTGGGAGTTCCCTTCCTCTCTCTTTCCCCCTTTAACCAACAAATCATTGTGACCCACTCTGCTACCATGAAAGTGTGCCAAGTCTTCACTGAAGCTAGCGCTGAGAAAACTTGGAACGCATGCTCCCATTTGGGAGCTGACACCCAGCAGCTTGAGAGAGCCACCAACCTGGCGCTGCATGAAGTTAAGTGCATAAATAAGGAAGAACAGTGTGCTTTGCTACCATCTGACCTTGGCATTGAATCCTGGCTTTGACACTCACTAGCTATGGAAATCAAGTAAGAAAGATCTGCTCTTAGAGGCCCAGTTTCCTCCCCAGTAAGTCAGGGTCATGATTCTTACTTCATAACGTCATTGCTAAGATTAAATGAGAAAATATTGTAATAGTGACATAGAGCAGGTGCTAAACACATGCTTTTTCTCTTCCCACCTCAGAGCATCAGTCTTAAAGACAACCAGCCTCTGCAAGGGGCACCAGCACATGCTAGTGTTTCCCATCTAACTTGCCTTGTGAGTACCAGGAAGGGTCATGTGGTCTTGCTGGTACTTGGTCCTAGAAGATGTCCTGACTATAACATAAGTTACAGTTTACAGGGATACTTTGCTCATTTCTACCAGCAGTTTGGCTTCTAGAGGAAGCCTATGCAAGTCACTGTTGTCTCCTTATTCCGAGTGGAATGTGTGTGCTGTTGCCAGTTTCTTTGAATCTCTTCATGGATGGAAGTTCTTCAGTTTTGGTGAACAGGAAAGAAATTCAATGCAGGTAGAGCTAATTAGTGTATAATTTAATTCGTTTACTCTTTTCATTATTCATTCTATAACTTATGTCTAGCTCATCAGACTGAGAGTTAACATGGTGTGTTCGTGGAGGTGGGGTATGGAAGATGGAGGGGGTGTGTCAGAGGTGCTGGGGTGGTCGTCACCTCTGCAGCGGAGAGTGGTGGTAGGCCAGTGTGGCTCAACAACTCCAGTGGTATGATGACGCCAGTTGCAAGGTGCCTTTTTGGCCCAGGCCCTCAGTCTGAGAGCAGGTGGGATTGAAGCTGGGCCTGGAGGCGGAGCAGGGCTTCTCTTGGCCAAGCTAGAGCAGGGCCCTGGCTGCTTTGGGTAAACTGCATGCCTGTTGGAGTCTGAGCAACACTTTTTGATTTGGGTGCTGGCACTGGGCTGGCCAGGTTCTCCATGACAATCAGTTACGATCGTGGAAAATGTGTCCATTCTCACACTAAGCCATAGTGCATCAATCCACACAAATCCACATGCCCAGACCTACAACTACAGAGACAAATAGCCACTAGAGGGCTCTTGGATGGTACCAGCATGGCACAGAGGGGGGAACTGAGACCCAGCGCAGGGAGTTCTCAGGTCTAGGATCAGTCAGAGAACTGAAAGCAAGGACCAGTTGGCCTCTGCTGTCCCTTTCTTTCAGTGTACTCAATTGTTATGGTTTGGAAATGAGGTATCCCCTAAAAGCTCATGCGTGAGACAATGTAAGAAGGCTTAAAGGTGAAATGATGGGATTATGAACGCCTTAACCCAGTTGCTGAATTAATCCCTTGGTAGGGAGTAACTGAGTGGTAATGGAAGGCAGGTGGGGAGTGGCTGGAGGAGGTGGGTCCCTGGGCGCATGCCTTTGGGGTATAAATTTTGTATCTGACAAGTGGAGTCTCTCTGCTTCCTGATCATGTCCTAAGTCACTTTCCATCCACCTCACCTCAAGGAATGGAGCCAGCCTTCTATGGACTGAGA
Source organism: Aplodontia rufa (assembly GCA_004027875.1). Classification (NCBI taxonomy): domain Eukaryota; kingdom Metazoa; phylum Chordata; class Mammalia; order Rodentia; family Aplodontiidae; genus Aplodontia; species Aplodontia rufa. Next base: position 46,220 of record PVKS010008402.1, on the reverse strand, counting down.
CTTTTGCAACTGTGAGCCCCCAAATATACTTTTCCTCCTCTGTGTTGTTCTTGCCTGTCACAGTAGTGAAAAATCTGACTAAGCCACCAATGCCACTCCCCAGACATCACTTCCCTTATTTCTTTAGTGTTCTCTTATTATCTCAGATTGCTATTTCAACACTTACAGTGGTAGGCAGTTATAAGTTGACTTCTTGTCAGATAGATGTGGACCTTGCCTTCCTGTCCCCCACGTTTAGTCCCCACATTCACCAGTTCCTCTCAATTTAAATAGAAACATCGTTCGCAGGAGGTCGTCAGTCCTATGATTAAATTTGCCTTCCTGTACATCTTTTCATTTTCCTGGAATTAAAATTTGCACATTGAATTTTCATTTTCGTAGTTTGTACTGTACTTGCCGTCAGTTTCCCCCCATTGGAGCTGTCATAGCCATGACAGCTGGGTTTCCCCAAGTGAGGAGCTGCATTTCCAACTGTCTTGAACCAGCTTGATTCCTGGGGTGCTCAGTCCTCACCAGTCTGGTTGGGGCACAAATGGGGTTAGACTACGGCGGCATCTGCATTGCTCACAGGGGACCTGACCCTTCTTTTTCCAGGTCTTCTTGAGGAGCTCCAGGGTTTCCTTCACACGTGTTCACAAATGGTTCTGCTTCCTGTCATTTTCTGCTGCGAGCGGCCTCTGCCAGACCTTTCGCTTCTCTGTTCCCTCCAGCTCTCTATGGGGACCAGGAGAGGGCAGACCTCGGGAGATGCTGTGCTCAGAAGGACATCAGCTGGTGCTGTAGTGCATGGTGACAATATGGGCTTGATGCTGCTGCTTTTAGCTACTGGGTGTTACAGGACTTGTGACACTGGGACTGAGCCGACCATTGCCCTGCACCATACTAGTTGTTGAGGGATGAGGTTTTCTCTTTGTGCTCCACCGTGGTGTCCAAGTTCCCTTAAGGACAGGTGGGTGTGGGAATTGCCTGAGGACATCCTTCACCAGGCTGTCACTTGGCATCCTGATCCTTTCCTGGATGGTCTTTCTTGCCCTTCCCATTGCAAACACTCTACTCCCTCCTCACTTCCCTCCACTGTCCTAGTCACCCATCAGCCACTCTCTTCCCTTCCTCTACACTTCGTTGTCAATATATTTAGGGAGTAAAATTAAAAGCACCTACTTTGGTGAAACGCATTGTAGATGTGCTGTCTTAACCTAGGTCACCAGCTGCATCTGTCTCTTGGAGTCTTCTTTGCAGCCTGGGGTGCCCCGGGGTACCTGAGAGAAGGAGAGAGGTGCACAGAAAGCACATCTGTTGGTGCTTTGAGTCTAACTTGCCTCCACAGGACAAAAGTAGAGGTTGCCACTGTGTGTTTGAGGGAAAAGCTACTATCTGATTTGATTTCTGTTCCCTTTAGGAAGCTGCAAATTCTTGGGACTGGCTTGGGGGCGAATTCTACAATGTCTGTGAGATCCTGCCTCCTGGGTCCCCAGGCCACTGTCTCCGCCAGAGTCAAGCTTGTCTCCTCTCATTCCCTCCTTGCTGAGCAGGAGCACTGCCTTCTGTTCACCAGTCTCCATAGGACGGTCTGGATCCAGCTTAGGCACAAGCCGGAATCTAGCACTCTTGATTTGGATGATATACAGTTTTGAAAGATTTGGATATGTTTTAATGAAGTGGTCCTAGTCTCAATATGAAATATTTCAGAAGTGTAATTACATATGATTGATTTTGTAAAAATATATATTTTTAAAAATTTACACTTACACTTCAGAACCCTCCCACACTTTCTTTCTTCCTCTTCCCTCATCCAAATTACTTGGGACCAGAAATGTTTAGACTTCAGATTTTTTCAGATTCTGGAATACTGTGTGTGTGTGTGTGTGTGTGTGTGTGTGTGTAGGAAATGAAATATCTTGGGGATGGGACCCAAGTCTGGAGATGAGATTCATTTGTGTTTTACATATGTTCGGGCCACACGGCCGGAAGGTTATTTTATACAATATTTTTAGTGTGCCTGCAACTCATCACAGGAGATCAGATATAGAAGTTTACAATTGCAGTATCAAAAAATTGGTGTTCAAAAAGTTTCAGATTGCAAACTCTTTTTTGGGGGTGGTGTGTGGGGAAGTGCTGGAGTCTGAATTCAGAGGCTCTTTACTACTGAGTTACATCCCCAGCCCCTTTTAAATTTTTTTGAAACAGGGTCTGGCTAGGTTGCCCAGGCTGGCCTTGGACTTGAGATCTTTTCACCTCAGTCTCCAGAGTCGTGGGACTACAGGTGTGCTAAGTGAAATAAACCAGACTCAGAAAGTCAAGAGTCAAATGTTTTCTCTCAAATGCAGGAGCTAGAGAGAGAAAGAGGGAAAAAAAAAGGAATAAAATTGTGGCATAAACATACAATGTAGTTATACTCAACTATTAAAATGAAATATGGCATTCACTTGCAAATGGATGGAAATGGAGAAAATAACACTAAGTGAAATTAGCCAAACCCAGAAACTCAAAACTCATGTGTTTTCCCTCATTTGTAGAAGCTAGAGTGAAATTAAAAAAGGGGGAGGGAAGGTTAAGATTACATAAAGGAACCGTTCAGTTATAAATTAATAGATGAACTAAAGGAAATTCTAGATTAGAGGTAGGAAAAGGGAGGAAAGACAGGAGGGAAGAAAAGAGAGTGATGGGGGGAGGGAAAATGCACTCTGCACCCATCAGCAGAAGAAAGGGGCCATAGGACAGGAGGAGGGAGCGGTGAGTGCTTGGGTGGGATCTTGGCCACGTTATATTGTTATACTGTGTGCATGTATGAATACGTAGCAACAAATCCCATCGTTATGTACAACCTTTAATGCATCAATAAAAATGTGGCAAAAATACTTACTAGTGGAAAAAAAAGATCTCAAAAATTGAAGGGAGACTAGAGCGTAGCATAGGGTGATAGAGAGGCAGGAAGGAGGAGAGGGGAAGGGGAAGTACTGGGGACGAAATCTACCAAATTGTGCTATGTACGAATATATCGCAGTGAGTCCCACTTTTATATATAATTATAGCACACTCATTAAAATAGTATAATAATATTAGTAATAATAACAATAATGAGATAAACAGCGTAGAGTGAGGGGATCAGAGGAAGGGAGGAGAGGAGGGAAAAGGAAGGTACTAGGGAATGAAATTTATCAAATTATGTTGTATGCATAATGAAATCTGCTGTTATGTATAATTATACAGCACCAATAGCAAAAGCTTCAGATTTCAGAGCCTTTTAGATTTAGATTTTCAGATTAGGGATGCTCAACCTGTATTTTGGCTCAGACCTGTGGCCTCTTCACTAGTAGAAGAGTAACCACAGCACCCACCCCAGCTGTGGCTGATTCATCAGGCTGCTTTCCCTGGCCAAAACCTGTTCCAGCTGCTCCGTCCCCTGTTCTCTGTCCCCAGGGAAGCTGCCATCCAGCAGATGGATGGGTGCTTGCAGCTCAGAGGAAATTCACTTCAGTCACCCGAGAGCAGTGTGAGAAACAAATGTTTCTGTTGTAAACATCTCACACAGTCATAAACTCCAGCCTCTCTTTAGTGCCCCACAGAGAGGCGACCCTGCCCTTCTGTGACCCCTGTAGCCAAGCACTGTGGTTTATGAGTCATTTTCTCTACAGAGGAGGTGGGGATTGGCGAGTCTCTGCAGAGGAGATGGGTAGAAGCAGAAATCCAGGCAGGGATCATGCAGTGGCCCCAAGCAGGTCCTGCCAGACGGTGCAATGTGCACGATCGAATTCCTCTGGTCTAATGCTCCCACACTGTGCCTGAAACTGAGCAAGAAAGCAGGTGTGTTGTCCTTGCCAGACCGTGCCCTGCTGCGTGCGAGTTCACGCCCAGGTTGAGCCATGTCTCCTTTCTCACCAGCAGGGACCAAAGTCAGCAAATAACTTGGCTTTACCAAGACGGTGTGGTAGACCAGTAGGGCGGCCTTAGTAAAACACAACAGATCAGGTGAGTTCAACAGCAGAAATCTGTGATCACACAGTTTTGGAGGCTGAAAGTCCAAGATCAAGGGGCCACGGCTTTGGCTTCTGAGGACTCTCTCTTTGGCTTGTAGATGGCTACCATCTTGTTATCCTCACATGATCTTCCTTCTGTGCATGTTATTTCCTGGGGTCCTTTTGAGTGTCCAAAGTGTCTCTTCTGACAGATTGATTAGGGCTGATCCTAATGACCTCATGCTAACTTAATCACCTGTTTAAAGACCCCTGTTTCCAACTATAGTAGCATTCTAGGGTACTTGGACCTGAGGACTTTAATGTATGAATTTTGGAGAGGACAGAGCTCATTACATAACAGGTGAGAAAGAAAAAGCTTAAAAGGAACAAGAAGCAAAAAAAAAAGAGAAGAAAAATAACATTTATTAAGTGAAATGGAGTAGACCTTGGTGCTTCAGGTATAACTGCTATAGTTCCGAGAAAGCTCGAGGGTCAGTATCATGTGGCGATTTATTAGTTTGCTGGGACGTTGATTTGAGTCGTATGCCCCATGAGTCCCATAGGAAGGAAAGTAAAGAATTGCTCAGAACTCTCATCTCGACAGGACTCTGTTTCTGTATGGTTTTTACAGAGGAGATCTGCAGATGTAAAGTCCCCTCCCCATCCGTTGGGGGTCTGCCACTGCACAGGTCCTGAAAACCTTAGGAAGGGGTGCAGCAGTCACCCAGTGCCTGAAACCGGCAACAGGTAGCTTTTGTGTTCACAAAGCCTGCGTCCTTGTTTTATTTTTCTTTTCTTTTTTTTTTTGTGAGAGAGTTTTTTCATCCAACTTTTGTTTCTTGGACACTGAGTTGTGTACCTGGTGCTGGGGCTTGAACCCAGGTCCTCGTGCATGCTAGGCAAGCATTTGAACCGCTGAGCCACTGCTCCAGCTCCTTGCATCCTCTTAATAGATGAGAAAAATAAGGCTCAAAGAGTTTAAAGACTTAGTGTGCCTGAAGTAGTGACTGTGAGGATGGGCAGGGAGGGGTGTCAGAGCCATGAGAATCAGAAAGGAAAATAGTGCAGATTAATAAATGAACAATCCTGTTACTGACTGATCCTGTGAACAATCCAGATACCGAGGCACAAGCCCTTCCTAAAAGGCAAGATCTCTCCTTCCCTCTGGCCAGGATTAGAGGTGGGGCAGATGGCGGGGGACCAGGGAAAGTGGCCAGGGAAACCAGGGTACTGGTGTGGCAGCCAGCAAGGAGACTTTCCATTTGTCCAGCAGATGGCACCATCCAGTTGATTATCTGAGGAGAGCCGTCCACATGAGGGCTGCGTCCCACTCTTCAGGTCCCCAGCAAGGGTCTCTGCACAGAGAAGTCTTCTGTCTTGGAGACTGAGACAGAGGATATTTGTCCCCTCTGGAAAATCTGGCCTCTACATGCACAGGCGCTGGAGTGAAGGGACGTTTCCACATGCCCCAGGGCTTGCTGACAGGGGTGATGGCTGGGCTCCAGGGATAGACATGGTTTACTTCCCCAGGATCCCAGAGCTCTGTGCTGCAGGGTGAAAGGTTCCCCAAGAATCAAGAAAGGAACACTGTCTCTGAAAACTTAAGCCCTTTCTGAGAGGTGATATGTGCAAAGTCTTGGGATAAACCAATCCATTATACACATTTTCCTAAATATGCCCATTCGGACTTGAATTGATATGACTAAATGGTTGGGGAGAACATGAGGTTTTCCTGTCCTGATACTCATTCCTCAGTGCTATAGTGTGTCTGCCTTAGCATGGAGGTTGTGGGGACAGATGCTCCATTTGAATCCACACACTTCTGTGATTTGCTGAGTGACCTGGGTGAGTTTCTTAACCTCTCTGTGCCTCAGGGTCCTCTTGTAAAATGGAGACGGTAACATTTCTTATCTCATGGCTTCACCTTGAGGATTAGGTTAATAAGCATAAAGCACTTTGGGGCAGCATCTGACACATAGTTATTATATCTAAGCAGTTATCACTGTTAGCAGAGAAGGCAATTTCCTCATCGAGGTCGTGTGATACTACAGTCTGGCATGCAGTGTGTCCCAATAATGTGGACTTGGATTTCAGTGAGGGAAATAAGAAATTCTAGCAGGGAGTGGGAGGTGAAAAGCTGATGCTGGTAGCTGGAGGGCACCAGTCAAAGGGCTACGGGGGTCCCCACCTCTTTCTCAGAGGGGCACCTGTTCCCAAAGTTGGAGACTTGGAAGGGTTGGTGTGAGAGGGCAAGGGAGGGAAAGGCGTGAGCGCTGTGGCTTCCAACTCGTGCTGAAAGTGGAGGACTAGGGCACCCTCGGGGCCATGCTTGGGAACAGGAATGAGATCCAACTTGGAAGGAAGAGTTGGCAGGAGACAAGCCATGGTGAGCCACACTGACCAGCTGGGGCTGGGAAGAGCAGGGCTCTTTGGCCACACCTGGCCAGGGCAGGGCAGAAGATGCACCTGGCACCCCCAAGCCACAGAGAGCTCCAGGTGTCTTTGTCACCCCCTGCAGGACGTGTCAGGGTGAGGCCAGATGCCGGCTCTTAGACAAGCTGACAGCCTCTGTGGGCCTCACCAGCCAGGTCAGCCAGTGGGACCTGCCTTTGAGTGATCGGCCAGGATGCAGGGAGTTGGGAGGAGCTTGGCAGGAGGCCAGGGGAAGGCACCTGGGGGTAGAGACACTTTGTCATCCAACTGGTAGTATTTGGACAGTTTTATAACCACCATGTCCCCACCTGTATGTCCTGCTGGGCCCCAAGCCTGGCTCACTCCTCCATCCCCACCTGACTTTCATTGGTTCAAGGGCACCAGGGTAGATAGGGTCGGGGAGAGGGTAGGGATCTGCATTATTTCATGTCCAAGACATCTGGAGAGTGTCACTTGGTGGTGAAATCTGGTGGTGAAGAGCCAGGAACCCTGCACTCGGAGTGCCTAAATTTGAGTCATGACTACTAATTCCAAGCTGTGTGACCCTGGAAAATGTGTTTGCCCTCTCTGTGACTCAACTTCCATCTTTTCTAAACTGAGAACAAAGATGGTGCCTTCCCCACAGGTTACTCTGAGGATTCACTGGGCGATACATGCAATATATTTGGAACATTTATAATTATTTTTGCTTATGATTCTTAGAATGAACTATTCCATAATATAAACTGTTACCATTAAGTAAACTTTAGTTTACATAACAACCACATAGCTCCAGGTCTTAACGACACATATGTATTTTAGCAGGAACTAGGAACCCTCTGTCAATCTGCTGCTCTGTGGGGTCTGAGCAGGTAAACTTGGTGAATGGGTTAACCCAGGGTACAAGAGGATCAGTTGCAGAACGTGGGGGCAGGGTGTCCATACGCAAGTAGTCTTCTGTGGGTGTAATGGTTTCACGCTGTAATCCAATTTGCTTTCTTCCCTTCCTCAATCTAAAAGATGCATGGCCTCTGATCTCTAAGGATGGGTGAGGGAGAACAGAAAACAGAAATAGTCAGTGAGTCTTAATGGTTTTATTTCCAAAGGTCTTAACCTCAGAGGGGAGGGGAGGTTGGGGGCAGACAAGATAAACTTGTGAAAGAAAACATGCGGGCAGAAGGATTTGCCCAGAGACTGCAGGACTGGGTGGACACTGGCTGTGAGCCAGGCTCACGCTGCTCCGGGACCCTGCTGCTGTGCTTCTCCATGCGCTCCATTTCTGCAGGGCCAGCTATGTCTGCTGTGTGGACCTAGGCCTCTGTGACAGGACTCACTTGGGAATGAATGGCTGCAGTGGCTGCCTGTTCCAGACTCCTTCCTTGCTGAGCCACTGGTGTGTGCAGGCTTTTGTAGACTGTGCTGCTTTGTGCAGGATTAGAACAGCTCTGAACTTGCTGCTACCTTGAAGTCATTTCCCGTAAAGCCATTGCCAGTGGCAGCCAGGGCTTGTAGCTTAACCATCTCGTGCTCACACTCAAGTGGATTTGACCACGTCTGTGTGAGTCCTCTGGCTTGCCCCATGTGTGCTGGGATCTATCTGTGTTGTTCTCGTTACTGGCATCATTAATTAGACTGGAGCTGTGAGAGGGCTGGGATCTTGGCTCATATCCTTAGTACCCAGTGCTGACCTGAAATTCAAAGCTTCCCTCTCACAAGCCCTTTGTTACCATTGGTCACCCATAGTTGAGGGTGTGTGTTTTATACCCACCCTTAACAGGATCCTTAACCTGGAAAGGACACAACAGTGCTGGACTAAAGCCAGGTCCCAGCTGGCATGGTGTCAGGTTGGAGGTGCCCCAGGTTTCTGAGTGGCCTGGTGGGGAGGGAGGCAGGGCCACCAAAATCAGACTTCTCTGACTTTGCTATACGGGCTGTGAGGGAATCTTCCCAATACCTTGGAGGGAAGCAGGAAAACCCACCTGAAAACTTTAATCATCCATAGATCTCTTTCTTTTTCTTATTTTGTGTTTTTAGCAGCAAATAACGGTAACCAGACTCTTCAACCTCCTTGATCTGTCATCTTAAGCCAGGCAGGGGGCTGAATCCATCTGTGATGGGCAGGTGCGCTGATCTGGCACCTGGCACTGGTCCCTGGGAGGTTGCCTTCTCCAAGGCTGTGGACAGAAGCCCTATGACAGGAGATGGTGCTAAACCCCTTGGGTTGGTCTTGGTCCTGTGCCACAGAAAGGAGGTGAAAGAGGATGTGAGAAGGAAGGAAAGATACTGACTGGCAGGCTCCTGTGGGTTGCTGTAGCAACATTCCTAACTGGCTGGAGATCAATGACAGTGGCCTGAGTTTTATTTGCTTTTATTTTCTCTTGAGGGGCAGCATCAGGCTTAGACACAAGAATGGCAGAAACCCACTGCTGGGCTGCCTGCTGGCTGCAGCTGCAGTTGCTTCCTGAGTCTGGATGCTGCAGAGGAGGGACCCAGGGGTCTCCTGAGCCGCAGTGCTGGGAGCCTGGGCTGGAAGAGCCTGAGTGTCCCCCTGCCAGGCTGCTCGACCCAGTTTGCAGCTGCACCATTTGGTAGCCTCACTATTTGGCAGCTGGGTCCCTCCTAGGAGGGAAGGATCAATGGTGCTGTCCACATGTCTGTGCCCTCTCAGCTTCTGACCACTTTAGCGTTCATGAAGAGGTGTGGAGGTAAGCAGAGAGCCTAGCGTTTGGGAGTTGGGCTTCTGCTGTTGTGGTGTCCTTGTAAGAGCAGAAAGGACATGGGGCAAGTCCATTTAGGATGCAAAAAAAAAAAAAAAAAAAAAAAAGCCAATGTCCATGAACCTAGACGGAGAACAGAGTTCCAGCTTGGGTGTAATTGCTTCTGATGCTCCATGAGATCATGCACTGAGGTGCCAGGTGCTGCGGTTTAGGTATGAGGGGTCCCTGTAGAGCTCACATGTGAGACAGGGCTAGAGTGTTCAGAGGTGAAATATTTGGGTTATGAGAGCTGTAACCTCATCAGTGGGTCAACCCACTGATTTGAACTAATGGAGTGATGACTGCAGGCAGAGAGTGTTTGGCTGGAGGCAGTAGGTTGCTGAGATGTCTCTGGGGTTTATGTTTTGTCCTTGGTGAGCAGAGCTGTCTCTCTGCTTCCTGGCTCTCATGAACTGATCTGCCTTCCTCAGCCACACCCTTCCACCGTGATGTTCTCCCTGTCATCTGGCCCAGAGTAATGGTGTCGGCTGACCACGGCTGAAACTCTAAAACCGTGAGCCAAAACAAGCTTCTCCTCCTCTGCGTTGTTCTTATCGGGGCTTTTGGTCAAAGTGACACAAAGCTGACTAACACCCCAGGTTCATCACAGAGCCACTCACCTTATTAGTCATCTCCTGAGCTGTTCAGAGGGTTTTTAGTTTGAGGGCATCTCACTTATTGATTATTGGTTTTATTTCTTGCACTTTGGGGGTCTTTAAGGAAGTTGGTGCCAGCACCTGTGGGATGGAGTGTTGATCCTGTGTTTTCTTCTAGAAGTCTTAAGGTTTCTGGTCTCATTCCTAAGTCTTTGATCCATTTTGATTTGAGTTTTGTGCAGGGTGAAAGATAAGGATCTAATTCTATTTTCTACACATAGCTATTCTGTTTTCCCAGCACCATTTGTTGAAAAGGCTGTCTTACAACCACACCAGAAAGCTGTAGGGAGGTTCCTCAAAAAACTATGGGTGGAACCACCATCTGACTCAGCTATCCCAATTCTGTGTATTTTCCCAAAAGATCTAAAATCGGCACACTAATGACACTACCTCATCAATGTTTATAGCAGCACAATTCACAATAGCTAAATTATGGAATCAAACCATATGCCTGTCAATAGATTAATGGATTAAGAATTTGTGGTCTACATATACAATGGATTTCTACTCAGCTATTAAAAAAATCAAATTGTGGCATTTGCTGGTAAAAGGATGGAAATGGAGAAAATGCTAAGTGAAATCAGCAAAACTCAGAAACTCAAAGGTCAAATGTTTGTGCTAATATTCAGAAGCTAGAGTAAAATAAAGGAAAGTGGGAGGAAAGGAAGAGATTACATAAAGACCCAATCCAATACAAATTGATAGATGAACTTAAGGAAGCCCAGTAGAGTAGAGGAAAGAGAAGGGGAGAGGGAGGGAGGATGGAAGGGAAAAGGGGGGATCGTGAACTAAAATTGATTTCCATGCATGTATGAGTTTTCTGGGATCAACTCAACTACTGTGCATAAACATAAAGCTTTAACAGAAAAATAAAAAAGGAACTATTTTGATATGATCTGTATGATCCAGAAATCCCACTACTGGGTATATATGTAAAGGAAATAAAACCAGTATGTAAAGGAAGAAGCTTATCAGTCATAGCAAAGAGGGAATATTGCCTTTTGCAACAATTCAGATGAACCTGAAGCCACATTAGGCTAAATGCAAAGAGCCAGAAACAGGAAGAAATATTGCATGATTTCAGTTGAATGTAGAATCAAAAATGGTCAAATTCACAGACATAATCAGGGAGTAAAATGGTTGTTGCCAGGGTTGTGGGGTGGGGACAGTGGTCAAATTGCACAGGACTTCAGTTATGCACAGAATTTCTGGAGACCCATATACCACACGGTGTAGAGTCAGTGATACTGTAATGCATACGTTACTTTGCTAAGAGGAAGACTCTTCAGCGTCCTCACTATGCACATGCACACACATCCGGTAACTAGGGGAGATGAAGGACATATTAATTGGTTTGTGGTGATTATTTCACAATGGGTGTGCATATCAAAACAAAAAGTCTTATACCTTAAATATACATGATTTTCATTTGTCAATTATACCTCAATACATATTTTTAAAAAACATGATAAAGGATCATGTACTATTTTAGCACAACTAAAAATAAAAAAATCTAGGGCTGGAGAGGTGGCTCAGCAGTTACAACACTTGCCTGGCATGCGCGAGGACACGGGTTCAAAACCCAGCATCACGTGAAGGATAAAGTGTCGGAGCAACAAAAGCACATGAAAAACTAAATAAAATGGACTCTCTCTCTCTCTTTCTCTCTCACTGTACTTCTCTCTCAAAAAAATAAAAAATGAAAAAATCTGTTGAGCAAAGGCCAGCATTGGGTGGAGGCAGAAGTGGGAGTGGAGAGAAGAGGCCGTGGAGGCAGTGAATCTGGGGGTCAGGGCAGGTGTGGGAGAGGTGGAGGGATCCTAGGTGTATTCCAGAGTCATGGTTGGCAGGTCTCAGTGGGAGATTAGATATGGTTTATGATGAGTTTTATGTACAGCATTAGCAAGATCTTGTTAAATAGTATAACCATTAAGGTGGGATGACGGTGATATAATATGAATGTACAATTTACTCAAGTATTAGTTCCATTCATTGTATTACATTCTTCATTTTGCAAAATGTTTTTGCTTATCTGCTCACTGAGTCCTCAATCCCCCTCAAAAGGTTATAATTTGAATTTTCAGCACAAGGCCACTTAAGCTCAAAAGATGCTTTCGCTGTCCCAAGGCCTCTTATTTCCATCTTACTTTTGGGGTCCTCAAACTGGAGAGAGGATGTTCTGATGTGAAATCCAAGACCACGTTTACCTGCAGCTGTCTTTTCAATAGTTTCCCCACTAGACAGGGTATCCTTCTGTTTCCCTCTCTGTCTGTCCATAGTTCTTCCAACATTGACTCCGGAGAATTTTCACTACCCAATTCTCCTTGGCCCAGTGCTGGAGAAATCAGAAACTCCAGCCAGTTGGTGGATGGCGGATAGTGGTGAGGTGGTTGCTGAAGGCGAATGATGGGCTTATTACGGGATTCTTTTTCCATTAGTATAGGCTGGGAAGTTTCCATATTCAAAAACGAAAGAAGTGATGAGAAACAGTGGCTGGCCAGCGAGAAAAGAACAGAGAAGGGAGATGCTCTGTACCAATAGGAAACCAAGCAGAGAGGGTAAGTCTTGTTTTCAAATTAAGACAGAAATGTTATTATATAGAACTGGACCTTTTGATTTCTCAATCAAGACTGAGCTTTGTGATTTCAAATGACTTTAGGATTTTATAATAACCAGAAATGACCAGGGAAGTCCTGGAATTTATCCTCAGAGCAGATGAAAAAATTAATCCCACTGAGCATATTTACAGCACATGAGACAGTTTTAGCTAGGGAGAAGCAGTAACCAGTTATATGGTGTGGATCTGGGATTTAGACAGAGTGTAGATTCAAAACCTGCTGCTACTCCCTGCTGCTCTGCCCCCTGGGTAAGTTACTGCTCTTTCTTTGCAATTCAGTTTCTTTTCTTTTTGACAGTGCCAGGGATCAAACCTGGGGCCTCAGGGATGCTAGGCAAACGTTCTACCACTGAACTACACCCCTGGCCTGGGATTCGATTTCTCATCTGAACTATGTGACAATGGCTCTAGAAGCTCCCTGTGCTGGAGGTGACACCAAGTGTCTGTGTAAGAAGTAATAGATGCCACTGTTAACACAATCATCATGTGAATTTATTGCTAATGTGATAATTACATAGCATCAGAATTGGTACCACCAAACGTGTAGCTACCTGCTCTGAGAACATGGAGGACAATCCACAAGATTTTCCTAGGGAAAGCGAGGTAGGGTAGAGGGAGAGAGAGGGACAGAGAGATGGAAAGAGCACAAGGAGGGAGAGATAGTCCAAAATGCATTTCATTTGTTTATGTCATGTTATAATTGCATTAAAAATGAAGAAATAAAGAGATGTTGGGACAAAGATACAGTATCTGTCTGTAGTTCACAAGCTATGCCTGTTCCATGTACAGGTTACTTTTAGGGAGTCAGTCTTGGAGGTAGTGCTGTGCCCGTGTCAGTGTCTGTAGCTCCTGAAGGAGGATTGCGGGAGTGTGTGGGGCTGGAAGGAGGAACAGCCTGCCAAACCTAAGAAGAGACAAGCCCCTCCATTGCCATCCCCACTTGGCAGCTTCAGTTCATCCTCATGGCTGGGTGGTAGTGATGAATGAGATTAGGTAGTCAGTTCAATGGGCCCCATTCAGCCACACCAGGAAGCTAACCAGTAGACTGAGATTGTGCCCAAGGCCTTCAAATGCAAGGCTCTGAGGCTCACCTGTGGGAGGGACTTCTTTTTCCCAGAGCCTGGAAAACTAAAGTGGGGGTGAACACAGATGGGAACTAGGAAAGGTTTGCTATCTATTTTACATAGATTTTAACCAATGACGTTTGTGATCAGTTTCAATGGCTGCTTTACATAAATCTTAATCAGTGCTCATACCAAAACCAATATAAACCCTGACCTAGCACACTAAGATGATCCCCCTTACAGGTACCCCTCCATGTTGCGGAGATCTACTCTCCGTCCTTAAATCCTACTCCTTTTACTCTTCCCTTCTGTGTGTCTGTGGATTCAGAGACAAGAACCCAGAAGAAGACTGGCACCGAATTCCCAGGGTGTGCTTCAACACCAAGAGCTGCAATGCACCGCTCAACAGGAGCGCGAAAAACCCAGCTTTTAACTGGGAATAGCTGAAAACATTAAAAATGGGCCATTTGAGCTGCAGGAATCTGCAGTCAGCCCAAACTCCATTCACCAGTGGGAGCAGAGAATCCAGTCTCATCCCCAAACTCCTGCTTCACTCAGGGTCATTTCTATTCCCCATCATTTCCCTCATCTGTCAAGTGGGGGCAGGGGCGGGGAGGATAACAGAAGCAAGTCTTCCCAGGGCAGCCCAGAGTGACAAAATGCAGCTTTAGTCTCTAGGTCTGTCTCATGGGAAGGTCTGCAAGCCCTCTGCCTCTTCCACCGTTGGGTGAGTGCTGATGAGTGGTTGCAGAGGAGATTTGGTGTCAGAACTAGGCAGCTGTCCCAAGGGATTACAATGTGATAAAGGGTGGGGGAGGGTCGGAAAGTGCTTTGTGACACATGTCAGTTACTCCACAAACTCAGGTGTGAGAGACAGTATTATTTATTTTCCAATTTTCCAAATCAAATTTCATGCAGAGACTTTGCTCTGTGAGACAACTGGGAAATGTTGACATCGCTCTTTCTCAGAGCTTCCTGTCACTGAAGATGTCACCAAGACCTCAGGACTTCCACTGGAGGGACACCTGGTAGTGGGCGCCCACCTGGTCCTTCTTCTGTCGGCAGGGTCAGGTGCTGCTGGATGCCATCCTCATGTGGTGTGGCCTTGAGGATGTCCCGCACACTGCTTTGTACCCATGTTTCCTTTGGGGCCCACCCACTCTGGGCCCTGCCTCAGAGTACTCCACCACTTATTCTTTTGGGGATCTTTTCAGCTGCTGGGCATGCTGTCTGGATGCTTCCTGTCTCTGTACCCACAGAGGAAGTGTTCTCTCTCTGTGCTTCCTCTGAGAATCTATTTCCCTTTCGGAAGTTGTTGCATGAGGTTTTGGGGGGAAGGTCACACGAATACCTCCTCTTCTTTCTTTTGGAGATCAAAGTCTGTCCAAGTGATGCAGAGGATGTGGATGTCGGCTTCGTGTCCTCTCGGAGTCGAAGAATAAAACTGAGGGACACTGAGGCAAGCGTAGTAGATGGATTTTATTTTATAGAAAGTAAAGCACAGGGAAAAGAGCAGACTTCCCCCAGAGTGGAGAAGGGGACAGAGCCGATGAGGCAGTGAGCTTTGCCCCTTTTATACTATGTCCTCTCCTCGATTGGTCACTGTTTCCCGCTTCTGTACCTAGGACACAGGTGTGGGGAATTCTGGTCCAATCTTTGATCGATGCCTTAGGCACCAATAGAAAGAATGTGGTTCCTTGCTTAGCAGCAGGGAGTGTCTGCATCTGGGCCTGTCTTGTCAGACCCTCATTAGCATTGGGGGATGTCTTTGCCCTCTCAGGAAAGATGACCATCAGTTAATTTTCTCCTTATCAACCCACATTGTTCTGCCTACACTGACTGCCTAACTTTTTCTGCCTCACAAGGAGCTGTTTTGCTTCCCACCCCACTATACCAATGCAGAAAAGAAGACAATAACTAGAGAAATTATGGTGGGAACCAACTTACCTTTTCCTTCCTTCCTTCCTTCCTTCCTTCCTTCCTTCCTTCCTTCCTTCCTTCCATTTCCTTCCATTTCCTTTTGAAATAGGCACAGATTAAACAGTTCTACACTGATTTGCATCCTTCTTTCCACCCCGCACCAGAACACAGTCCCACATCAGAAACAAGGATGAATATGAGATTATGCTGACTTAAGGTTGACTATATTTCTTATTCAGTTGAAGCATTTTTTAAGTTTAATTAATAGTGATTAGTAATAATATAGTTCCATTAGATATTTTTATGTATTTTTTATTACAAAAGTAACAGAAACACATTGCAGAAAAATTTCGAAAATGGGAAAGGAAAGGAATGGGGGAAGAAGGTAAGAGAGGAATAAACAGAATAACTAGGCACAAACCACTCAAGAACACATTCTAATAATCTTTTTATTGACCTGGAAATTCTGGTTAACAGGTGAAAGCCTTGATTCCATTCCTTTTATTTTATTTGAAACCTACTATTATTTTATTTTTCCTCTTCTTTTTTCTCAGACCCTAAGTCAGCTTGCAGGCTTAATGGAATTGATTTTTCTTCTCCTTTTTTTTTCTATTTTAATTAGGTGACTGATACACCTTCACATTCTCTAATATTTTTTCCCTTTTATATTTTAAAAGAAATACCAATTCTTTCTTTCCTTAGATAGTTTTCTTTCCTACTCTTCCCCTTCACTCTCTACTTTTGTTTGGTAACAACAGTGTTTATTTTAGCCACTTCAATAAGATAAAAGTCCAGCTTTGTATAAAACTCTCCCCTATCCTTCCTTCTTTCCTCCCTTCCACCCTTACTTGCCAGGGATTGAACCAGCAGGGCTTACCACTGAGTCACATTCCCAGCCCATTTTAGTTTTCATTTTGAGACAGGGTCTCACTAAGTTGCTTAGGGCCTCACTAAGTTGCTGAGGCTGGCTTTGAACTCACGATCCTCCTGCCTCAGCCTCCCAAACCCTGCTGGGATTACAGCCATGCCCCACCACGCCCAGCCTTTGTTTCTCTTAAGAATCCACCTTGGCAAGTTCTGTCCTGCAACTGGCTTCCTGTGAGAGGGTACTATCCTGCCTGGCCATCCTGTGAGTCTCAGAAGTAGAGAGAAAGAAGCCTGTCCTTAAATTGAAAACACCATTAAAATTAATTTTCCTTGTCTCTTTTCCTTGGAGGAAGAGTGAATTTTAGATAAATATTTCTTTATCATGTAATGTGCCTCGCTTTCTAGAAGATCCTTCTGTGGTCAAGAAACTGCTTATGAAACATTAACAGGTGGAAATCAGATTTTAAATTACATCTTTTAAATTGTAGACACTTTTTCAGCTAGTTCACCCGGAGGGTTTCTCTTTCTTTTAAATCCCCATTTCCTTCATGCCTTTATCTTTGTTCATTACTTTAATACTTTTACTTGGTTAAAATCTATAACGATCACATCTTACTCTGTAAATTCCACAATTTTTAGTTTTGGTTCTCTATTTAATTAAATTAAATAATCACCACTGCTGGGTGCAGTGGTGCTCACCTGTAACCCTAGCTACTTGGGAGGTTGAGACAGGAGGATTGCAAGTTGGAGGCCAGCTACAGCAACTTTGTGGGATCCTTTCTGAAAATAAACAGGGTTGGGGTGTAGTTCATTGGCAAAACACTCCTGGGTTCAATCCTTAGCTGAAAAAAAGTTACCATTAATTTTTGTATCTGATTTTTAATTTTGATCATTTCTTGGGAATTGAATGCATTATCAAGTAGTTTGTACAAGATATTCTTCAAAACTTAGCATGATCCCAGGCTTTAATTACTGCCAAATATTATTTAATAATAATAAATGGAATAATAGAATAATGATAATAATATCTTTTGTTCTTTTAAGGGTATTTTACTTTTTCAATTATTTTACTATTTAATTGTTTTCCTTTTAAAATTGATATTCTTTTGTTCATCAAAGAATAAAATCATTACCTCTGTTTTTTTCTAAAGATGTATTTACAGAAGCCTTTCTTGTCTCATTTGCCTTTTTATTTTGGTTTCTTTAGCTATGCAAAATTTTAATTGTATATAATTATATCTGATGATCTATTCTTTGTGATTTCTTCTATTACTTCAAAATTTCCACAATTGATATTCAATTTTGCAGTCGTATTTTTCTATAATTAGAATTTAATATCTTAATATGTACCCTGTAATTCATTTAAAATTTTATTTAGCATATGATTTCAGAAAGAACTCAGTTAACAGTTTTTTTCCAAATTCATTATCAATATGTATTTTTTTTTTTAAAGAAAGAGGGGACAGTGAGAGAGAGAAAGAGAGAAGCAATTTTTATTTAGTTTTTCAAGTCACCTTCATTACTTGGACACTTCGTGGTGTATGTGGGTGCTGGGGTTTGAACTCTCGTACTCACGCATGCCAGACGAGCACCTCAACTGCCAAGCCACCGCTCCAGCCTCACCAACATATATTTTTGACAAGTTTTTCCTTTTCTATTTCACAAGTTTTAGTAAAGTGAGCTGAATTTTTAATTTGAACAGACACATACGTATGCAAGGTTTCTCCTTTGGCTACTGTCTGTTTTCGTTTAGTGGCATTCCCTTGATCTCATAGAGTGCTCTTCTGACCCAGGGCTTTTTCCCTGCCCTGCACCCCATATTGCTTTACCTAGATAATTCTCTAAATCTGTATTTCTTTGATTACTATGAGGTCCCTGCAACTTATACTACAAAATCTGATCTCATCTCTCATTTCTTTCTTTTTTTTTTTTTAAAGTGAGAGGGGGTGAGAGAGAGAGAGAGACAGAGACAGAGAGAATCAATTTTTATTGAGTTTTTCACATGGTTTTCATTGCTCTGACACTTAGTTGTGTACGTAGGTGCTGGGGTTTGAACCTGTGTACTTGCGCATGCTGGGCAAGCGCCGTAACCACAGAGCCACTGCTCCAGCCCCAACATCTCTCATTTCTTAAGAAGAAATAAAACATCTGCTTGACATGTTTATCCCTGAACCCTGGAAATGGTTCTGCTGGGAAAGTCTGTGTGTTCAGGCACCTGACTTCCTTTCATGACTGGGGAGACCAGTACCCTCCTGGTTATGCAAATCAATTCTCTTCTCTCCTCTGTGAACAACTCCCCACATCAGAGATAATAAGCAGCTGTAGATTGGATTGGGTCACAAAAGGGTTTCTTATGCCATTATAAGGGGATAAGAAATATAACGCTTCATGACTTGTCAAACTAAGAGGGCCACAGGATAAACACACTCTTCCTATTTCTATTATAAGGTGTAATTATTCTGTTCATTTCTCTGTTGTAAGTCTGTCTCCTGCCAATATACCGTGAGCTGATGGAGGGCAGGAAATATCTGTCTTCTATTCTGAATCCCCAGGGCAGAGCACAGAATCATTTGCAAGGTTGAGGTTTAATTACTACTTGATAGACAATGATTAGCTTTATTGTTCTACCTGCTCCTCCAATCCCATCTATTGAACCATCCAATTGGCGAGTCATCACGCAATCAAACACAAGTGGTGACAGAATTGTCAAGGAGATCCCCCAAATCTACTTAAAAGAATGATTTATGTACAATCAGGCTATGTAGTTTATTGGATCTGGATTCCAGCAATGTATCAGACACAATTTCTTTCCTTAGGGAACCCAGACATTCCAATTACAAACGACATATCAGCTTAAGTATAATTCAAAAGGGAAAGTGATTGGAGCCACATGAGCTGTGTATCAGGAAAGAGAAGAATGATCTTTTTTCCCCATTAACCTTTGGGGATAAGAAACACCACACTTTTGGTCTTACTAAGGTCTGCCCTGTGATTCATATTTCCATCTAAGAAGCAATTAAGGAATTATTATCCAGGGAGATTGTGACAAAAGGAATTAAACCACGCCAGCTCTATTCAGGTGAATAAGGCTCCACTTAGAGTATTGAGAATTAAGTCTATTTAGACTAAAGGCTTGGATTTTGTCCTTAACTTTTGCTGAGGTGCTATGAGAACCACTGTGTGGATAAGTAACAAATTATCTACAACTTAGCAAATGTAGTCTGTAGTGCTAAATGGAATACATTATAATCATGGTGTGATAATCAGACTAACAATAATTTAACATGTGTAGCAGACTCCAAGGGGCAACCACTCTTTCAGCCCGTTAAAGCACTTGCATTTTGAGATATAAAACCATACTTCTCGACATTATAAGAAGTACTTCATTATTTCCAACTATTATTGAAACAGTGGGGAAATCATCTTGCCTCAGTGCCGTAATCATATTGTATTTGCAAGTGCATCTAATTATAAACATTCTCTAAAGATTTTTTTACAAACCCAGTTATTTTTTAAAGGTGCTAAATGGGAGGTAACTATACTGCCTGCGAAACAACTTAAAAAAGTAACCAAAAGATCCATCGACTGAAAAGTAGGTACATCTTCCACGTCTAAAGATTATAGAGTAGAGAAGAAAGAACTGTTCCTTTATTCAGAAGAAAGCAGTGGCCCAGAAAGGCAGATTGTTTTGCCAAAAAAGAAATAGAGCTGATAGCAGAACCTAGGTTTTCCATACACTACCTGGAATCGTGTATGCTGCTGTCTTTAGCAGATTTCCCTTCTGAAAGGAACAGGATTTTTGTGCACCCATTTGAGAGATGGAAACACCAAGGCATCACGTCATGGAACAACAGAACTGAGCCACATTGCTGGTAAGTGGTGGGTCTCTGATCAGAATCAGCATGTGATTGCTGTGTGCTGCCTGCGTGGAACCTGGCTCTAAGGGGGCTCCTGCAGCAATGCTGTCCCCTGCAATAGGGTCAGGGTTTCTTAGCCCGTTTCTCTCCATGACTTTAAAGAGGTTCATCTCCTCAAGGGGACACCGATGGTGATTAGGAAGAGGCCTAGGAGTTCCTGTGTGTCTAGTTAGGGCAGGTTCATTACCAGAGCCAACCTGCCTTAATAAGGATTTATTTATCAGCCACTTCCTACATGTCAGGTGCTGCCAAGGAGCTGGAGACTTGAATAAGACCAGAACTTCTTTGAAAGAGCTTACAGTCTAGAAAGAGGCCAGGAGAAGTGAAAAGGAGATACATAATTGTAAGTCCCTGGATTCCAGAAATGTCCTCAGGAATGACAAGTTTTATTTCGCATTTAGGTGAAAAGTGTCTTTATTCTGAATTTCTGAGTTTTTGCAGAGCCCATTACTACTCATTCCGTTAGTTCATCAGCTTCGAAAGGCTTGTCTACACTCGACATTTCTTCTAGCCCTTTCCAGGGAATTTCCACATGATTAATGTTACATTAAAAAATCTCCCTCGGGCATGTTTTGCTGTAGATTCCACACTGCTGTGGCTGTCAGTGGGTCATGCTGTGTGACAAATGAGCCCAAACAGCTCTGGAAACGCTGTCACTGTCCTCCATTAATGGAAGCCGTGGTCTACTCCCTTCATCCTCTTTGCTTCAAATTACACCTGAGATGTGTACTGAGAATTCTCCAGCTGTGATTCCCAGGCCCTCAAGAGATGGCGGGGAGGGTGGAGTTCCTCATAGAAGGCTGATCCCCCTCCACAGTCGGCCTCCACAGCCGGCTGATAACTGTGCTCTAAATCCCTTCTTGGTTAGTTTTTTGTTACTGTTTATGCTGTATGCGTGTGTTTCTCTTAATAGTACATTTGAACACTGTGTGGCCGTTTTCTTGGGATGTCTGGAATTATGTCTAGGGGAGCCACGGGGTCTGGCTGAGCAAGTCAGAGATTCCCATTTCCTCCACGGAGACTCAGCCAGGCAGGGCTGATTGGGACTCAGGACTACAGTTCTTGCCTGGGCACGCTCTACTCCTGCATTTTTAGTTTTTCATCTGGCCTTCGTTTCTCCAACGTTTAGTTGTGTGCGTGGTGCTGAGGTTCAGACTGGGGTCCTTGTGTATGCCATGCATGCGCTTTAGCTGCTGAACCTCAGCTCCAGTCCCTAACCCTGCATTTCTAATGCTCCACATTTTCACCTCCTCTCAGGTGAGAATTCATAGACCACCAGGTTTCTGCTTAGTTAAGCATCAGCACAGCTGCTTCTTTGAGGTTGTGTCCTGGGCAGGGCACCTTGGGTAGAATTTGCTAGTCCACAGTTAACCTGGCCAGCATCTCTTGGTTTGTTCCTGTGCATGGCCTGTTAGGTGTTTGTGTTGTTTTAGCTCTAAAGGGCAACCTTCTTATACCTCTGATTCCAGGACTCTTCATGCCGAGAAGAAAAGCAGCTGTCATTTTCTTTACACTTGGATGTGCGCTGGATAAGGGAGTCCATAAAGGAATCTGAAGCTGGTTTCTAATTCCCACTCATCTAGGCAGGAGGAAGATCATTAGACAGGTGTGGCACCTGAACAATGTCCCTTTAGGTAAACGGGGACTGCCTTTTCCAAGTCCGTCACCCATTTCAGGGACCAGCACATGGTTCCTTGAACGCAGTCCTCTACATCTCTCCAGGTTTGCATCTTTTTGTATGTTTTCCGCTCTGCATTTGGCATTCTATAAATGAGATCCTGTCACTTAAAAATCCTACAGCAGTTTCTATTGCACAGGGAGTAAGGTTCAAATGCATTATTACAGCTACAGGAATATATCTCATCTGGCCCAGGCTACCTGTTCAGCTCAACCACCCTCTGCTTGTTGATGAGCGCTGGTTCTTCACTGCCTCTAGTCCTTGGCGCTTTGCTTCCTATGCCTGGAGATTCTTCACATGCGTAGGTCTATCACATTCTTCAAGTTCGTTCCAGCACCCTTCTTCAAAGAAACCTTTCTGGATCCTTTTCTGTAGCATCTTGCTACAAAAGCCTGGGTTTGCAGTTAATTGGCTGTGGCTTCTAGACTCATTCCAAAACCGAACGTGGCTAGGAGAATGACAATGGGAAGAGCAAACTTTTGGAAATCTTACTTCTGCATATTTAGTGGTTTGGTTATCTCTTGCAGGCCAGGGCCTCCAGTTCCTCATCTGTACTAAGAACAGTTTGCAATGGACTGGGAAAACTCTATAACCTCCTCTCCTCTGACTTCTGATGGCTTTTGGGTGTGACTCAGGGATCCTTATCTTCTCAGATACTAAAATGGGGATAATTGCACATTGATATTCACCATATTCTTGTGGATGTATTATCTAATCTTCCTTATTGCTTTCGTTTCAGAGAAAAACTTTCTCTAATTTAGTCATAGTTTAATTTTTAAAGGTTTGTGTATTTCAGAGTATGAGGATTGAGTGTGTAATGCTGCACTGCTGTAAAAAGTTGTGAGCTGTGCTTTCTCAGCATGTGTGCGACAGGGGTCCATCTGGTCATGCAGGGAGGAGGAGCAGCTCTTCCCCTCTTCGCCTCTCGCAAGCCCAGACCTGTGGGGAAAGAAAGTTAATTATCACCTCCTAGGATGCTTGGAACCACCTCTTCTCTTGAAAGCCCTGTTCTTATGCTGGTCCTCCGAAGGGAGGCCCACGCAGACAAGTATATCCTTAGCTCCATGCCACTCTGCGTATGTGTGCTTGTGATACTTGAACTTTGATCACAGGATTTATGCAAAATTGAATGTAGAGAGAATTGCTGGTTGATGAGGCACTAAAGCCCCCCTACGTGGTAATTATAATGAATGTGGATGTCCATCCTGTGCTGAGTCACTGTGGGAGCCCGGAGGCCTTTGCCAAAGCTGCTGCATGGAGACCCCTCCCACGGTGAGCAAGATCAGACTCAGAGCTGGGAAAGGAGGGAGGGTCAGACACTGAGAGGGCCCTACTGCTCAGCTTTCTGTTTCACTGCTCTTGAATGGACTCTGGGCCACCCAGCCACCCAAACCAGCCTGACTCCTAGAAGCCTAACACAACTTCCTGGGCTCCACGCTCTTTTCCCTCCTTAGACACCCATGCTACGTTGATTCTGTTATGGAGATGCTCCTTTATAAACCCATTCTGACAAATCCATTGTAAGTTAAAA
Organism: Aplodontia rufa; assembly: GCA_004027875.1. Taxonomy (NCBI): domain Eukaryota; kingdom Metazoa; phylum Chordata; class Mammalia; order Rodentia; family Aplodontiidae; genus Aplodontia; species Aplodontia rufa. The sequence goes on along the minus strand of PVKS010008402.1, from coordinate 22,846 downwards.
ATATCATAAATTGAAAATTACTCAAGTTGAGAGTGCATTTAATACATTTAACCTCCCAAATGAGCTAGCTTAGCAACACAGTGCACTGCAGAGTACTGGTGGTTTCTCCTCATGACTGCATGCTTGATTGGGAGTTGCAGCTTGCTGCTGTGGCCCAGCATAACAAGAGAATCACATAGCCTATTGCCAGCCCAGGACAAGATGCGAATTCAAAATTCAAAGTACTATTTCTACCAAATGCATATTGCTTTTGCACCTCTGTAAAATTGCAAAATTTCAGGTAAAACCATCAAAAGTTGGGAACAGGGGCTGGAACGGTGGCTCAGCAGTTATGGTGCTTGACTGGCATGCACAAGTACATGGGTTGAAACCCCAGCACCCACGTACACAACTAAGTGTCAGAGCAATGGAAGTCATGTGAAAAACAATAAAAACTGATTCTCTCTCTCTCTCTCTCTCACTGTCCTTCTCTCTTAAAAAAAAGTTGGGGAACATCTGTACATTGTTCACTGGCCAATTCATGACATCTGGCAAAGAGTAATAAACTTGGGGTCACAATACCCCCCTAAAGTCTTGGGCCTATGGAGTCCTAGGTAAGTAGCTATGGGCCTATCCCAAGTCTTTTGTGACCTCAGTTTTCTGCAAAGTAGTGATCAGTATATCTGTTTTTCAGAAAAGTTATGTGGATTGAATGAGCAAATATGAGACAGTGTTTTCTAATCTGATAAACATAATATATGTCAGATGTTTTTATTATTGTCATTTCCTCTAGCACTTAGCAAGCAGAGTGTTTGATTCACAGCAAGAGCTTAATAAATATGTGCACTTTAGTCTTGATTTACTTCAGACCCAGATGAAGTTCACGGCAGAAGGAGATTGGAACTTTCATCTCCAGTTCCACTAGGGAACATATGTCACAGAAACCTTTCTATACGAATTGGCCACACTGTGCTTTTTCTTACACTGCCAAGCTGGAAAAGGAATTGCAGGCTTTTGTAACTGACATAATCACGGCATTGATTAAGAAAAAATAATGGACTCTGTCAATTTAATTAAATAGCTAGGGATATGCAATCCCAATCTCCAGACTATCTGCTTCAGGGCAAAGCCAGCATGGGAAGGGGGATCTGGGTCTGTGATCAGCAGCTCTTTTTCTAGGAGATTTTTAAAGCTGAATAAATTTTTGCAAACACTCACTTTATCCATCAGAGACTCAATTAAATTTATCTATGAAATACATGGGAACAGTTCTTTCCATGCCAGGCCTCTCTGCAAAAACGAGTGACCGGAACATATGCCCAAGGGATGTACCTTGGAACAGGTCACATTTCTGATAAAACTTCAATCTGCTCTATTTTTTATTCTAATCAATGGTGTGTTTTAAACAGCAGGCATTTATTAGCTCCCCACTGTGGACTTGGTGCTGGTTTAGAGACTATGGGGACTACCCAGCAGAAACCGTTCCTGCTTTTATGAAATTTTTGTGCCTGTTCTGAGAAAACCTTTAAGTGCACAGGGATGAGTGCACATAAAATGTTCTCGTGCCAGCCCAGACAGCCAGGCTGAGAGAAGTACCCGACTGAGCTAGGCCACCGAAGGAAAGGGCCCAGCATCAGCATCAGGAGATGAATACAGAGTTCACATTTTTGTTTTCTTCCTCTCCTCCCCTTCCTTTTCTCTTCTCCACATCTAGAGGTTCTCCTCAGCCTTCTGCAGGGAAGTGGATACCATCTTGGTCTGGAAGAGGCAGCCTGTGGGTGGGTCCGTCACTCGGGACAATGGGCTCCATGCTGGACCAGCCTGTGGAAGACACCCAGGAACTGGCTTCCAAAGAGGACTCTGGAGCTGTTTCCATGCGACCTGTACACCTCAGGAAGCCTCAGTAGAACCTGGCTCCCTCTGGGTGGCTTTCTCATCTGTACTCCATCTTGCCTTTTGGTCACTCTGCCAAAGTTCCTTCCCATCTAGCATCCTGACGATGAAGTCCGCTTTATCACTTATTCTGTCTTCCAAGCTCCCCTGACTGGTTGTGGTCAGATTTGGGAAACTGGCACTAGCATATGGATTTGTAGCTTACCCAGATCTGCTAGGGAGCTTTTGCAGACTCGAAGAGAAAGTTCATTAAGTCCAAATTTTTATTCATTTCACGAGCATGGGATTTTATTTTGTCTTCTTTTGCTTTTGTTAGCATTGAGAAGGCTCCTGTTGTTTGGATTTCACAAAAATCCCTCTTCAATTTGATCAATTCATCCTCCAAGGCTCAAAACCACCTCCTCTGTGGAGTTTTCTTTGTTTCCCTGAAGTGCGTTGTCCTCTTTATTTGGGCATGTTTTTCAGACTTCGCCCTTTTCAGACTGTATTGAAGGTCCCTCTTGATGTGTCACCTCCATGTCTGGACTGCAGCTCCTTGTATTTTGTGTCCACAGCACCCAGGATAACGCTGTTGGTGTCCAGGGGTTGCTCAGTTAAAGAATGAGAAAGGAGCAATGAATGCAGAAGCAGCCTGCTAAATCCTGACATATGGGACCTTCCAGATTGCAAAAGGCAGCTGGATGTGAGGAATAAAAGCCAAGGCAGTTAATTAAAAACATTTTTATTTGGCCTGATTAAAAAGAAGTTAAAGGTATGAGATGTTTCTGGTGAGGAATTAAAGAGGATACAAGTCAATGGAGGGATAATGTAATGTGTATGTTGAAAGTAGAAGTAGAGGAATCCAGAGCCGTTGGCCGGAATCAGAATGCCCCCTCACCATGGTGACCTTGGGCCATGGGGTCAACACCTGATATTGAATATTTGGATTGCCTTAGTATTTAGGACCTCCAGGGCAGACACTCAATGCACTGGCCGAGTAGGCTCTGGCTAGCACAGTTGTAGTTAACAACACATCTGTGTTGGACAGTCTAATCCAGGAGTAAGAGAGGGGAACAGGACAGTTAACTTGTAAACTGATGTTTCCAAGAGGACAGTCAGTGGATATTTTTAGCTAGAAACACACCCATCTTCGAGTCCTGTGTCCTCTATAGAAAATCTTTAGGGAGATGATGGGGTTTCCAAAATTGGGTTTTGCTGTCTTTAAAACTAGAAAAACCAGATGGATTGGAACCAGCTGGAGCTCACTTTTCAAAAACGGCTGAATTTCAGGATTGCGTGTCACTTTGCTGAATGTTAGTGTCCCCACAGAATTCATATGTTGGGTCTTAGTACCCATTGTGATAGTAATAAGAGGTGGTGCCTTTGAAGAGTGACTAAGTCTTGAGGGCTCCACCATTCCTGCTCTTATAAAAGAGGTTCCAGTGAACTCCCTTGCCTGCTTCTGCCATGTGAAGACACAGCTAGAAGGCAGCATCTATGAAACAGAGAACACGCCTTCACCAAGGCCTTGATCTGGGGCATCCCACCATACAAAACTACAAGCAATAAATTTTTGTTCAGGGAGATTGTGAAGCTTCCAAACTGGGTTTTGCTATCTTTAATAATTAGAGAATGATTCAGTCCAAGGCATTTTGTTGGGTTAGCTTGAATGAATGAAGATAGGCTTTCTGTTGAAATTAAGCTCTTCCATGCCTCCAGAGTTGCAGTTTGCCTTGGGAAGGACCTTATTTACCAGATAGAGAAAACTGTCCTTTCAGATAGGGAAAACAGGCCCTATGAAGGAAACTATCCCATCATCCAAAGACCAGGGCAGCCAAGGTTTATTGTACGCATCTTACTGTATCAATGGGATATTCTCATATGGTAAGACTTCATTGGGCAAAAAAAGAGGCTGAAGTTTCTGCTTGGTGTAGTCAGTGCTAGTTTGGCAAAGAATATTGGAAGTTTTTTACTTTGATACTGGAAAGGGAGAGAATGAGACCACAGTTACATAGGTAAATGGTGCTGAAGGGCCAAAGTAGGTAGAGAAATACAGGTAACACTTAGGACATCACCACGACTAGGGTGGAGAAGTCTTTGTGAAATAGAGTGACTTAGTCCACATCTGGAGGTTAAGTAGTGCCAAGTGCCTGGGATTTAGAAATGCCTCACCTCTGAATGTCAGAAGTCAATAGACTCTGGGAAGATGTCCACCTAGACAAAGGGTTGCTTCTTAGTAGAGTGAAGTAGCTAAAAGTGCTTCAGAATTCAAACTCTACCACTCAATAGCCATATGGCCCTGGCCAAATTTTCACTAAATTCATTTCCTTGTTTGACAGTTTGGGAAATTGACCTTTGCTTCATTGATTTGTTGTGAAGATTAAATTATTTAACATATAGTGAATTTTCACTTTGAGATGGCCTCAGGCAATCAGCTCTTGAAAGATTTTTCTCCCAGTTGTCATATGAATATTAATGAAATTATACAAAAACAGTTTTGAAAATAGGAACACAGTCATTCACAACATTTTGGAAGAAATTTCCCTAATGCTAGTTCTGGTGACAGATTGGCCAAGTGCCCATTGATTTACAGCATCTTTTTTTCTTATCAGTATTGGTGACCAATAACATTATTTCATAATCTAGTGTCCTTTGGGCACAACAGAATGGTCCTGGAAATTTAAGCTTCTTTGATAACATGGTTTTGGCCATTGTGCCCTCTGAATGGGACAGTGCCATGGGTGTGGAATAGATAGGAAGAGCGACCTGTCTGCTCTGAGTGTGCATAGGTCAGAGACAGATTCTGACCCAATCAAGAAACAGACAGGTCCCTTGTGGAAGAGCTAGGATCTTGTCACCATTTGTCATTTCTGTTGGGCCCATTTTGATTCATTTAGAGCCTATAATTTCTATAGGGAAGAACAGGCTGCTGTGTGTTGTATGCTAGGGGCTATTAGGGAAAATGATGGAGAAAAGGTGAACTCTGGAACAGAGATTGCTGTGGGGTGGGTAGCACTTTACAACTGTTCATGAACTACATTTGTTCAAAGGAAAATCCCTATTTACTCTCATCTTTTCTAGGAATCATAATCTTTGCCTTAATGCAGTGGGAAATGGGAAATGAGGTTGTTTTAGATTCTAGAATCTAGAATCTAGGAGGTAAATTTCAGACTTTCTCTTTTGCCATCCTTCCTTTCTTTTAATTAATTTCTCTCCCTCTCTCTCTTCGGTGTAGTGCTGGTGATTGAATTCAGGGCCTTATGCATGCCAAGCATATATTCTACTAATGAGCTACATCCCAACCATCACCAGAGTGTTTTCTAGCTTTATCTCTTCTCTCTGGCTAAGGCGCTTGCCAGCTGTGTTATCTTGAGTAAGATATTCCATATCTTGAAGTTCTCATTTCTAAAATAGACATAGCAATGTCTACATAATAGGGCTATAGGAGGATTAAGTTAGTTCTTAATACATAGTACTTGGTTTTTAGTTCATACTTCTTAGTACCCAGTACAACGGCAATGAAAATATTGTTCTAATTTATTATGATCAGAACAGCATCTACCCTGGAAAAGAGGTAGATAAGGCCATCCATTTGCTCTGCTAAGTAACATGAGGCCTAACAAGTATAACAGAGAAACAAGACAAAACAGAAAGAGGCTTTTTGGAAAACCCTGAAGCAAAAATTACTTATAACCAGGACACGGAATATTTCCTAAGATGTGCATTTTAGAAAACATGGCCTTCACCAAATAAGGGTAGGCTAAGGAAAGGAGATAGGGAAGGATATGTACACAGATGAGACAGTAAGAAAGCTAACTGAATTCAGCTACGATTTTCAGAAATATGAAACAAATAAATCTGTGTATCCAGTTGTTGGCATAACCATCCAGAGAGGTAATATTTCATGTGACTCTAAAACATAGTGCTTTGGCATGTGTAGTGGATTATTTCCCAAGAACAAAAAGTAACTGCAAAATATCTTAACTTGTATTCTGAAATCATGTTGGTGATAGTGGTTAATACTGTTATTCTGAGACTATTAAGTATATATCATGGGATAAATCAAATAAATGGTTATGTTGACATTGAGAACTGAGTTTTTGGCATGGTTGAAAGGCAAGAAAAGTATAAGACAGATGGAGTTAAAGAAAACTTCTGTAACTCTGAATGTAAAATTGTCAGTGTGAACTGTGTTTAACCCTAAAAGTTCTTCTTTTTTTTATTAGATGTATATAGAAATACAATTGAGGGGGAAACATTATCACACCATCAATAACCAATGTATATATACTTAGTTATCCAGGGGTAATGCCAAATCATGGATGCCCAGCTTGGGTTTCCCCTGTTGCTGTTCTTCCCAGAAGAACTCTTGCGTTAAATGAGTATCTCGTGGAGGAATGACATCGGCTTCTGGGATGGTTCCCCCATATTCCCACTCTCCAGTCTCCTAGGAGTTCTTCTTACACCCTCCCCACCTCCCTACGCCTCCAAGTAACCTAGGGAGCCATCCCCCTATTGCATTGAGAATCATACAATTTGAAGTTATTGTTAGCTTAGCCTTCTAACCTACTGCTTCCCCACGTATTCTAGCTTCCACAGATAAGAGATACCATTCAGCCCTTAAGGTAAAAGTTCTTATCTCTGTCAATTGCCTAGGACCTAGAAGTAGCAGCCAACAGTGAGCATCCCAGGTGTCTATATTGTGATCTCTTATGCTGTTTACCAGGAGAAACCAGGGCTTCTTGGAGAATTGACTGATTCTAGTTCTGGGGAAGAAGTAGAAGAAGAGTCTAAAATAAATTGTCATAGTAGGAAACAAACTATTAAATGTAACTAGAGGTGTGTCAATGTACTTCCAAGAATACCTGAATAAGCTCCCATTGGCCAAAGATAGACAATAATTGCCATGGGATTGAAACACATCAAAAAATGTTTCAATGCAAGTGTTCATATTCATGATAATAATAAAACTCACCAAGTGCTTTTGGAGATACCAGAAACACTTTATTACTTTAAAATACAAGGAAAGTAACATTTTTTTTCTGCTTTTCTTACTGAATTTCTTCCTTTGGATAATGGGTTAAGGAGGAGCAGTTTCTTTGGGTAGAATTTCAGCTGATAAGCAAAAAATTATAGAATTGGTCCATTTTGCAGACTCTACAGCAGTGGAACTGGGCAATGGAATCAGACAATGCTTTATAAATGGCTGATAACATCACAAAAGAGACAACCAGACACTTACATATATTCTGATGGAAACAAACACCACAGCTGCAAAAGTAATCTTCCATGCACAAGCACACGCATACCTACTCAATGAGGCTCCCAGAACTAAATATTAATTTTTACAAGACATAGAAAATAAATGAACAAATTAATACCACAGGGACACAATGAATAAAATTCTGAGTGTAGAAAACTCTTCAAGATGGATGTCCTGATTTCTAAAAGAAAAATAAAACAAACAAAAAATTTGCAAAAAATCCAAGGAAAATAAGAAAAATAGAGGAAATCTATAAATTAAAAGAGATTTCAGAGATATGAATTCAAATTGATTTTTTTATTTCGAATAAACAAATTGTTAAAACAAACCCTGATAAGATATTTGGGAAAATTTGAATATTGATGGTATATATGTTGGGCTAATGAATTTTGGCTAGTCATTTTAGCTGTGATTGTAAACTTCTTGATATGTTTCAAAGGAGTAGTCATCTTTTAAAGATGTATGTTCGAATATTAATACTTAGAAATGACACAGCTCTATTTTTGTAATTGTTTAAATATTTAATAATGAAAAGATAAAGATGTGTGTGGGGGGAAAGACTGCCAGTAAAGTGAAAATTGCTTGTAGAGTATGAGAATGGAAATGACACTGAAGAAAGAAATAAAGGTCACTGATTACAGAAGAATCTTGGTAAATTTCCCACAATGTGCAGATCAATTGCTTCCTGTGGTTTCCTGACCATAGTAGGAGCTTAAGATATGTTATTTTCTCCTCAATATCTGCTCTTCTACTTTATCCTGCCTTTGATCAAAGCTACAGCAAGAAGCATGGAAATGCTACACAGTAATGATTCCCTAGGGATGGGCAATATTGCTCTACCATGGAAGTAGAGCAAACCTAGAGCCCAAGTTCTCAACTGGCCTGCTGGAAACAATGAAGTTTTAGGAGAATAGGTTACTTTCCTGTGTCCTTGTGAGTAAGATGATCCCCATAGCTTGTTCTGGAAGACCATGAATCAGGAACACTAGTCCAGATATATTTATTCATTCTTCTCTGTTCTTCCTTTTATCCATTCATTGATACCTGGACTCTAAGAATATAATGTATTTCCTCATGCATAACAACTGATTCCTTTGCCCAGAGATAATGTGCAAGTCTCATAAGGCAATCAAGTCCTCTCTAGTCTTATAAATCCAAGGGTCCTGAAATTCCTCAGCACAGGAAGCTCTTCTACATTGCCAATCCTGCCCATTTCTCAAGATTCTGCTCAAATACACCCTCTACCTGTAAGGAGTTTCTGATCTTGTTCTGTATTTCATGGATTCTCTTTCTTTCTGTCCATCTTTCTTTTTCTCCTTCTCTTTTGAATTGTCATGAAGCCTGATCCATGTTTCTTTAATGGTCTAGGCATCTTTTTGCTTGTATTTATATCAGTTAATTGTCTTTTCTATTAGGTTTTAGGCATTTGTGTTATTTTGTTTTCTGTGTGCTTCTAAAAAACAATTTTAATAATATATCTACATATATAATATATATGTAAACAGGTCATAGAAAGGATGTCTTCTCTTTTTTTCTATACAAATATAATGACCAAACTGTTTACTCTTATTTCTACATCTAAGTTTGTTTGGTTTTTTTTTGTTTTTTTGCTTAACACATGCATTTTGGATTTATCTTTATCTTTTTCTTCCTTCATCTGAATTGATATAATTTTCTTAATTCCATTTTACTCTTTCCTCTGTTTTACAAGCTAATATTGGTTATATTTCCTGGAATGGGTACTGTTAAATTTTAGCAGACATACTAAGTAAATATGCATGTAATTTAGTGACTCTATTATGTTCCTAACAGAAAAAATTGAGAAATAAAAGACTTCAGCATACTTTATTATGCGCTAGTCTTGGATTCTGCCCTTCTTGTTACTACTCTCTAATGCTTTGTTTCTATAGTTTTAATGCAAAACTCTCACTTTTGGCATCACATGTACAGGCATCATTTGGACTCTTCCTTTGCTCACTCCTGCTTTTCGCTTGCTCTCCTTCCTATTGTTAGCTTTCTCATTTGCTTTGGGTTTTAATTTCCTCTGGCTCATGCTGAGTGAAGTTGTGTTTTCCCCCTCTCTCCGTCTATCACTTTTGTGGTTGACTCTATCTGGCCAAGGGAGCTCCAGATAGTGCACTCCCATGCCAGGTGGATGTCAGAGCTATTGCACACCCAGGAGTTGGTCCTGCAAGAACAACTTTCCCTTCTCTTTCCTGGAAATGCTGTTGCTAGTGCTTTGAGTTGCAGTCCCAGACTGGTCACAGTTTGTTCTTGGTGTTCTTTCATGCAAGGGGGCCTGTCACATCCTGTTTTGTGAGGTGGATGGCTGGTTCCCTCAGTCACTGGTGAAGGCTTAGAGTCTCCATCACTCCCTCTGGTTGAATTCCTGGCCACTTCTAGTTCTGATCCCTTGTCAACAAGATCATGGCTTTAGCGTCTTAGCATTTGGTTGATTTTCTGTTTTGGCCCACCACTGTGTAATTTCTTTTATTTGGAAAAGCGATTGTTATGGTTTGAATGTGAGGTGTCCCCCAAAAGCTCATGTGTGACAATTTTGGAAGCTGAGGTGAAATGATTGGGTTATAAAAGCCCTAGCCCAATCAGGGAGTTAATCCTCTGATAAGGATTAACTGGCAACTGTAGGCTGGTAGGGTGTGGCTGGTGGTGTGCCTTTGGGTTATATATTCTGTTCCTGGTGTGGCATCTCTCTCTGCTCTGCTTACTAATGTGATGCCTTGAGCTGCTTGTCTCTCTGGAGCCATGCCTGCCTTAGCTTGAACCCTGAGGAATGGAGCCAGCCTTCCATGGACTGAGACCTCTGACTGGGAGCCCTCAAACTTTTCCTCCTGAATTGTTCTTGTGAAGTCCTTTAGTCACAGCAAAGATAAAGCTGAATAAAATAGTGATCTAAATTAAAAAAAAAACGCAATGAATTATGCTTAAATAGAATTACTCTGTTAAGTACGGAGGGAAGTATTGGGGCGTAGCTCAGTGGTAGAGCAGGTGCTTCCCATGTGAGAGGGCCTGGGTTAGATCACCAGAACCACAAAATAAAATGAAAGGGAGAAAGTGCAGGGGATGGTATTTTGGACTTGGATTAGAAATCTGACTTTCACTTTCTTGTGTAGCAAGTCTGGGCTGTCTCCCGGAGTTAGCATCAAGCCTTGTAATACTTCACAATCAAGTATTTGCTCAATAATAATTTATCTGATTGGATACGTTCATTGTGGAAAGAAGGATTAACCTGGGCTCTACCTTCTTAACAATCTTAAGTGCTCACTATATTATTGCTAACTATAACGGTACACAGCAGACCTGTAAAGCTCAGTCATCACGAAGAACTGGGAGTTTAGGCCCATTGATTAGTAACTCTTCATTTTATCCTCCTAGAGGAGTTTCGAAACTTATGTTTTAGTCCTCATATGTGCATATGTACACAGCTCACATAAAAGTGACATTTTATTGATATACAGTTATTTTATTGTTTGCTTTTATCACACTCTTAAGTCAATTATTGAGTTCAGGGAGACAGACAGAATCACTTTTTTTCAGTTCCTATGTATTAGCAAATCTATAATTTTAGCCTCAGTTTTTAAATTCCTTTGTTTCCTTCTTTTAAACTTCTTTCTTTTTTTTTTAAGGTAGAGAGAGAGAGGAAAGAATCAGTTTTATTTCATTTTTTGTCTGGTTTTTATTGCTCCAACACTTAGTTGTGTATGTGGTACTGGGGTACAAACTGGGTCCTTGCACATGCCCGGCAAGTACGATACCACTGATCGGCTGCTCCAGCCCTTCCTCTTTCTTTTCTATCTCTTCCTCCTTCCTTTCTTTTCCTCGAGTTTTAGTTCCATTCGTCTGTGTTTGCATTATCCCCAAAGCACCCCCACCAGTGGTAGGTTCAATGAAAATCACGAGGGCAGTCAGTGCCCTCTGAGGGCCATCAGGTGTCTGTTTTTAAAGTCATACTGGGAATCAGAGCCAGAGGTGGAGCCAGACATGGTCTTCTCCCCACTTGGGCACATTTCCCCTTGCTGTGGTGTTGTTTTAGAGTGGAGGCTCCTTGTGGAGAGAGACTGCACCACCTCCCCTCTCCTATAAGACCCACAACACCACAGGCAAAGCTTCAGTCCTTTCTCCTGCACCTACTGTTCTCACTGTCCTTCAAGACTCTCTAGTTCACTGTGAACCATGGGAACACCAGGGACAAAAACGAATAGCCCCTGAGCTCAGATGGTGGCCTGGCTCTGGACACCCTTGGGGGATGACATTTAGCACCAACAGGACCTTGAACAGACTTAATGGCTTGTGCTCAGCAACAGAATAATGATGGTCTTATTTTCTGAATGTTCACTGTTGCTCTCTGAACTGAATCCGAAAGGAACTGTCTAGGGGAGGGGAATATGAAACTCTCACTTGCAGGATTTCAACCTGAGAGCAGCAACCACAGGCTGGAGTGGTGGGGTGCTGGTAAAAGGTGTTCTCTGAAAAATAGAGGCCTTGTTTGTAGTGTATACCAATTTCCATGATATTAATGCTTCTTTTATAGCTAATATCAAACTACCCACAATTTGAAAACAAGTGTACAAAATTTATAAATCACATTTACTTTTAACTAGTAAAAAAGCCCCATAAAATGTGTTCATATTAATGGAGTAGTGTGATGTTTTGATATATCATGTAATGTTTTAATCAGGTTAAAATATTAATCTTCTCAGAAATTTATTATTTCTTTATGGTAAAATTTTCAAATTTCTTATTCTAGATTTTCCAAATTTACAGTAAATTGTTATCTTTAGTCACCCTACTGTGTAGCACATCAGAAGGATTTGCTCCTGACTGTAACTAGGATCAACTTCTCCCATCCCTCCCCTCTGCTTTTCCCAGTCTTTGGTGGCCATCATTCTACTCTCAATGTCTATGAGATCAACTTTCTTAGATTCCACAAATTATTGAGATTATGCAGTACTTGTCTTTTTTGTCTTGGCTTATTTCACTTAATATAATGACCTCCGGTTCCATTCATGTTGTCACAAATGGCAGAATTTTTTAAATGGTTGTATAGTATTCCATTATGTATATGTACCACATTTTCTTGAGTTGCTCTTGCTTCTGGACCATTGTGAATAGCATTGCATTGGACGGGGAAGTCTCCGACATACTGATTTCATTTCCTTTGGATACCTGCCCAGTAGCAGGATTCCTGGGCTTTTGGTAGTTCTGTTTTTACTTTTTGGAAGAACCGTTCTACTGTTTTCCATAATGGCTGTATTAATTGAAATTCTTACTGAAAGTATGCAACGCTTCCCTTTTCTCCACATTCTTCCAGTGCTTGTCATTTCCAGTCTTTTTGATAGTAGCCATTCTAACTGGAGTGATAAAAGTTGAATAATCTGTTTCCTCCAGCTGGAACAAACTGGTGCCAGCACACTCTGATGACACCCTTAGTGCTCTTATTTTGTATGGAGCTCCAGATCATGAGTGAGCTTCCAGCTCTCTCGTCAGCTTCCTTTCTAGATGGCCCAGCTGATTTTCACATCCTCAGTCTCCTGATGCTCCTCCAGCTGCTGTGACCTTCATCACTGGGTCTTGCAGCTGTGTTTTCTGGAAGGTCCATGGTGGCCGGTATTTAGATATATGGTCATCACAATCCAGTCCTGACTTAAGGAAAATTAGAATGAAGGAAATGACTTATGAAGGAAAGCCTTAACTTTTTAAAATCACTAGTTAGGAAATGGTTAAAGCAAATGAAACAAAGCCCATCTACTCGGATTGCCCATGATCACATCTCATGTGTGAATAATACAGCAAAGGAAGAGGAAGAAAATAGATTAATTTCACTCCATGAAGTGCAAGCTCAGTAATAGATACACATTTTGAATAACTAGGCGAATAAACTTGCTTGGGCAAAATGTTTCACTCTAGCAGTTTTTCTCTGGCTATCTTTATTGGCAGCTCTACCAACATGTTGACAGAGGAAAAGTCACAGAATCTGGCTGTTTTGGTCATGCCATGATGGTAGCTGATGTTTAGTAGCCAGCGACTGGAAGATGGAAATCAGGAAATTAAGCACACAGTGGTTGGGACACAATCAGCTAACAGACTTGAAATTCATTCTTTGCTCCCACAGATAAGTTCAGGTTAAGATCTTTTAAGTGAGGACAATATATTTGATTGTTAGCAATAATGGCTAAAGAAAATCATAATGACACCCATTTTCCTAAATCAGCGTGCTGACTTTAAAACAGAAGTGCAGAATATATTCAATTTGTTGAAAGGAGACATAGAGAAGTCTATTCCATCCATTCTATAAGATAATGATGGGGAAATTAGGTCATATTCAGGATCATTTCCTACATGTCCTCCTCTTTGGAAATTAAGAAACGTTCTGATGATTACTTTATTATCTTTTCTCATTTCATTGTTCTCATTCACTGGTTTCAGATGCTGTCAAGCAAAATCACGGGATGTTATAATCTCAGTGTTGTGAAAGAAGGAGGAGAAGAAGGGAAAGGGAAGTAAACTATGATTTATTGAGTAACTCCTATGTTCTAGGAACTATATGAGACTTCTTTTATTAATTAAAGTATCACGATTTGTGATGAGGTGAGACACTGTTCTGCCTATCCGCTTGTTCATCATCTCCTTCAGGCATCCCTGCAGGAGCTCAGCACCTTTCTCATGGGGAGCTGTTAGTGGATCCTTCTTTAAAGTTAGGCTTGACCCTGTGGCTTGACTGGGCCAGCCAATGTGAGTGTATGTTTTGTTTACCCTTTCCTAAAAAAAGCTTGACAAAGCAAAATCTATGTTCATAGCAGCTTAATTTACAATAACTGAATTATGGAAACAACCCAGACGCCCCTCACTGGATGAATGGATTAAAAAACTGTGGTACATATATACCATGGAATTCTATTTAGTAATTAGGAATAAGGATATTGCAGCCTTTGAAGGTAAATGGATGGCTATGGAAGAAATTATGCTGAGTGAAATAAGTATAACCCAGAGAACCAAGGGTCGAAAGTCTTCACTCATCTGTGGAGACTGGAGCTAGACCCTGGCCAGTGTGAAAAGTGGTCAACTCTTAAGTATTAAACCCAGAAAAGGTGTAGTGCACACAACCTAAGGCACTTGTAGAGATGTATTGGGAAGGAGAGGGGAGAGGGGTGGGGGGAAGGGACAAGGGTGGGAAATTGAGGGGAGGCTCTACGGGGTAAATCTATTGCTTCATTGGATGCATTTGTGATTGTTCAACAACTAAATTTCTTAATAAAAAATGTTTGAAAGCCATTGCTGTTTCTTCCATCTGGTTTCTGATAGGGGATGGTCCTTCAGACTGGATCCCAGAATGAAGAAGATGCAGGAAGCACAGCCACAGCTGATCTTCAGCTAACATGTGTTGATGTGAGCAAGGAATTGGCTGTGTCACCAGCTACTGGATTTCGAGGTTTGCTGTGGGAGCAAAACTTCACAAAGAGATGATCAGTATAGAAATTGGTACCAGAAAGAGGTGGTGCATAACAACAAAAGCAGCCACAGAAACTAAAATATGTGACAGTGCCAAAGCATTTGGTAAAACTATTGCCTATGACAGCTTGGAAATCATGTAATGCACCTGATGAGATTGTAGTTTTATGAGAAATTGGTCTTCTTTCCTATCTTGATACCAGTATCATGCTATCTTTGTTACTACAGCTCTATAGTATAGTTTTAAATTTGGTATGACAAAACCACCTGTTTCATCTTTCTTGCTTAGTAGTGTTTTGGCAATTCTAGGTTTCTTATTGTTCCAAATGAATTTGAGAATTGCTTTTTCTATGTCAGTGAAGAATGACATAGGTATCTTAAATCTATATAGAGCTTTCGGTAGAATGGCCATTTTTATTATATTAATTCTGCCTAACCAAGAGCATGGGACATCTTTCCATCTTCTTAGGTTGTCTTGGATTTCATTCTTCAATGACCGATAATTTTCATTGAAGAGATCTTTGATTTCCCTTGTAAGGTTAATTCCCAAGTATTTTTTTTCGAAACTATTTTGAATGGGACTGATTTCCTGATTTCTTCATCAGTCTTATTATTATTAGTGTATAGGAAAGCTATTGATTTATGTGTGTTGATCTTGTATCCTGCCACTGTGCTAAGTCTGTTTATGAGTTCAAGCAGTTTACTGATGGAGTTTTTTGGATCATCCAGATACAGGATCATGTCATCAGCAAAAAGAGAGAGTTTGACTTCCTCTCTTCCTATTTTTATCCCTTTGATTTCTTTCTCTTGCCTAATTGCTCCAACTAGGGTATCAAGGACAATATTGAATAAAAGTGGTGAAAGCAGACAGCCTTGTCTTGTTCTAGATTTTAGTGGAAATACTTTCAGCTTTTCTCCATTTAGTATTATACTAGCTGAGGGTTTAGCATATATTGCCTTTACGTAGTTCAGAAATGATCCTTTGATCCCCATCCTTTCTAGAGTTTTGAACATAAAAGGGTGCTGGATTTTATCAAAGGCCTTTTCTGCATCCATTGAGATGATCATATGGTTTTTGTCCTTGTTCTATTTAAGTGGTGAATTACGTTAATTGTTTTGCGTATGTTGAACCAGCCCTGCATACCTGGGATGAAGCCCACTTGATCATGATGGATTATCTTCTTTTTATAAGTTTTTGAATACGGTTTGCTAGTACTTTATTAAGGATTTTTGCATCTAAGTTCATCAGGGATATTGGTCTGTAATTTTCTTTTTTTGATGTATCCTTGTCGGTTTTGGTATCAGAGTTATGGTTGCTTCATAAAAAGAGGATGGGAGCATTCCCTCCTTTTCAATTTCTTGAAATAACTTAATAAGGAGAGGTGTTAGTTCCTCCTCAAAAGTGTGGTAAAAATCAGCAGGGAAGCCATCAGGTCCTGGGCTTTTCTTCTTTGGTAGACTTTTAATTGTGATATGGATTTCAGTGCCTGTGATTGGGCTATTTAGGAATTCAGTATCATCCTGAGTCAATTTAGGGATATTGTATGTGTCAAGAAATTTATCCATTTCCTCCAAATTATCAATTTTGGAGGAGAAATTGGGCAAATAAAATGCTCTCAAGTGAATTGGTTGCTATTGGAAATGGACGAAAAGAATGGGGTTAGCTCAGAAAAGACTCACCCAATGCACAAAGAGAATTAAAAGGGAATATAGAGAGCCTTAAAATGACAGGATTTTCAGGGTGGAAGATGCAGTTGTTGTTTTACTTAAACTTCTGTAACATAAAATTAAGAAATGTCTTGGCATGCCTCAGAAAGAACTGTGGGTGTCACTGAATGTGTTGTTGATTGGAATCAGATTCTTCTGGTTTGGACATGAGATGTCCCTCCAAGACTCCTGTGTTAATGCAAGACTATTGCGAGGTTAAATCACTGGATTGTGGGAACTGTAACTTTATTAGCTGTAACCACAGTGGACTGAGTCTGTTATAGCTCTCACAATGCAATCACTTCCTCGTTTGAATGGACTAACTGGGTGGTAACTGTGGGCAGGTGGGTCACTGGGCACATGCCCTGGAAGGGTTTGTCTCCCCTGTGGCTCTATCCCCATCTCTCTGCCATGAGTGGAGTAGCTTTCCTCTGTCCTGCATTCTGTCATGATGTTCTACCTCATCTTGAGCCTGGAGCAACAAAATTGGCCCATTATGAGCCAAACTGCTGGAAAATAAACTTTCAGTCCTCTAAGTTGTTCTTCTGAAGTATTTTGGCCACAGCAACACAAAACTGACTAACACAGAGACTGATTTATCCAGGAGCAGTGGCACATGGCTGAAATTTCAGCTAACAGGATGTTCAGGTAGGAGGATCACAAATTCAAGGTCAGTTGGGGGAATTTACTAACTGTTTCAGAATGAAATAAAAAGGGTAGGGTATAGTGTAACATGCCTGAAATCCCAGTTACTCAGGAGGCTGAGGCAGGCAGGAGAATCACAAAGGTCAGGATGGGCAACTTAGAGAGAACCTGCCTCAAAATAGAAAACAAAAAGTACTGAGGATGTAACTCAGGGCTATTGTACTCCAGTACCACAGAAAGGAAAGAAGAAAAGGATGAAGACATACATCAGAGGTAGAGCGTTTGTCTAGCATGTGCGAGGCCCTGGATTCAATCCCCAGCAACCCCACCCCAAAGTCACATTTCTAGTATAACTATTAGTCATCTTTTTTTTTTTGCTACTGTGACTAAAAGACTTGACAAGAACAATTTCAGAGGAAGAAAATTTCATTTTAGGGCTCATGGTTTCAGAGGTCTCAGTAGATGTCTGACTCCATTCTGTAGGGGTTCAAGGTAAGATTGAATGAAAATCATGGCAGAAGGGTGCAGTGGAGGAGAACAGCTCAAGGCATCATGTCATGAAGTAGAAAGAAAGACTCCACTTGCCATATATAAAAATACATCTGAATGGCATGCCTCCAATAACCCACCTCCTCTAGTCACACCACACCAGCCTGTAGGTACCACTCAGTTAATTCCTGACAGGTGATCAATTCACTGATAAGATTAAGATGCTCACAACCCAATTGATTTGCATTTTCTCACTTAAGAGCTTTTGGGGGATACAATGTATCAAAACCATAACAGTCCTATAGTCTTATCCATTACATGTTATATTATATATTATTACATATTATATATTCACCAGCATGGATTAAAGAGATTGAGATCCACCCTGTAAGATGGGCATATTTTCCAATGGCATCCTTAGAGGTGGTCAAGAAGGGTTACTGAAAAGGGAAGATTTTTTAAGAGGACATAGCCATGAGCAATGATAGAGTTCCAACTTCAGGCTAAAGATATGTTTTAAAAAATTGTTATTTTTTATTAAACATCTGTGTGGTAAGATTTCAGAGTTTTTTGGATCAGTAATGGTAAGAATTCCCATCATTTCCCTTTCCTAGGAGTGTGAATTTTTATTAGTGTCCCTCTTTGCATCATTGTAACTAGGTATATATTTGTGTGCGTGTGTGTGTGTGTGTGTATGTGTATGTGTGTGTGCATACATGTGCAGATACCTTTTTTTCTTTAGTTCATAGAGGAATCATATATAGTTTGGAAGAAGAAACCATCCAGAGATCTTAGACTTGGGATCTGAAGCCAAGTCTACATAGGCCTTTGGAAGATTTTTTTCCCCCTTTGGTGTGTGAAGGGAAGTGTTTTTCACACAAAAGAAAGCAGAAAATTACAACCACATTGAGATTGAACAATGCACTTTTGAATAATGAGTGGATTATTGAAGAAACAGGGGGAAGGATGATATTTAGAAATTCTTAGAATCGATGAAAATAGAACATAATAAACTAGAATATGTGGGATAGAGTGAAGGCAGTTTTAAGAGGGATATTTACAGCTATGAGTGCCTATATAAAAAAAAAATCAGACAGACTTCAAATAAATAACCCAAAGATGCATCTCGAGGTGTTAGCAGAATAAGAACAAACCAATTTCAAAACAAGTAGAAGGGAAAAAAATGGTAAAGTTCAAAGCTGAATTGAATGAAATACAGAATAAATAGCAACACAAAGAATCAATGAAATTAAGAATTAGTTCTTTGAAAAGATAAACAAGATTGATAAACCTTTAGCCAAACTAACCAAATGAAAGACAAAGAAGGCCCAAATTAATCAAACTACAGTAAAAAGCATGGGGATATTATAATAGACACCAATGAAATTCAGAGGATCATTAGGCACTATTTTGAAAACTTACATTCCAGTAAATTGCAAATTAAGAAATGGATAAGTTTCTAGACACATGTGACCTACTAAAGTTGAATAAGAGGATATAGAAGATCTAAACAGATGGACAACAAGCAATAAGATTGAAGCACTAATATAAAGTCTCTCAGCAAAGAAAAGTATGGGACTGGATGGATTCATAGCTGAATTTTACTGGACTTTCAAAGTAGGATTAATTCCAATGCTGATCAAATTCTTCCATGAAATAGAAAGGAATGGAACACTTCTAAATTCATTCTATGAAGCCAGTATCACCCTGAAACCAAAGCTAAATAAAGACACATCAGGGAATGAAAATTACCAATAAATACTCTTGATGAACATAGATTAAAAAATCTTTTTTTTTTAAAAGAGAGAGAGACAGTGAAAGAGACAGAGAAAGAGAGAAACAACTTTATTTAGTTTTTCACATGGCCTTCATTGCTCCAACACTTAGTTGTGTACATGGTGCTGGGGTTTGAACCCAGGTCCTCATGCTTGCCAGGCAAGCGCTGAAACCACCAAGCCACTGCTCCAGTCCCAAGGTTCAAAAATCTTTGATAAAATACTTGCAAATGGAACTCAAGAGCACATTAAAAATAACATAATATAACAGAGTATATTTCATTCCAGGGATGCAAGGATAGTTCAAGATTTGTAAATCAATAAATGTAACACACCACGTAAATAAAATCAATGACAAAAATCATGTAGTCATTTCAATATATTACAAAAAGCTTTTGATAAAATTCAACATCACTTCATGATAAAAACTCTAAAGAAACTATAAATAGAAAGAACTTACCTCAACATAATAAAGGCTATATATGAAAACCAAAGCCAACATTTTACTGAATGGAGAAAAACTGAAAGTATTTCCTATCAAATTAGAAAAAAGGTAAGGATTTCCACTTTCACCACTTGTGTTCAATATAGCATTTAAATTTTTAGAGCAATCAGTGAAGAGAAAGAAATAAAAGGGATACAAACAGGAAAGAAAGAAGTCAAATTATCCCTACTTGTGGAAGATATAATCTTATGCTTAGAAGATCCTAAAATCTCTACATCTGATGAATAAATTCAGGAAAGTAATAAGATGCAAAAATCATCATATGAAAGTCAACAGCTTTTCTATACTCCAACAATGAATCCGCTGAGAAGGAAATCAGGAAAACAATTCCTTTCACAATAGCCTCAAAAAAGAATATGCAGGAATGCATCTAACCAATGAGTTAAAAAGCCCTCTATAAGGAAAATTACAGAACACTGAAAAAAATAAGTAGAAGACATTAGAAGATGGAAAGAGCTCTCATGTTCATGGATTGGCAGAATTAAATATGGTTAAAATATTACCCAAAGCGATGCAATAAAATTTCCATAATAATAATAATAATAATAATAATAATAATAATAATAATAACAACATTCTTCTCAGAACTAGAAAAAAATTCTAAAATTTATATTGATGGACAGAAGATGCAGAATAGCTAAAGAAACCCTGAGGAAAAGAGCAAACCTGGAAACATCAGAATTCTTGACTTTAAATGATACTACAGAGTTATAATAACAAAAACATCACGGCAGTGGCATAAAACAGACAAACAGACCAACGGAAAACAATAGACTACACAGAGACAAAACCACACAGCTGCAGTCATCTGGTTATTGATAAAGTGTCAAAAACATATGTTGGAGAAAAGACATCCTCTTTAAGAAATGGTGCTGGGAAAGCTTGATATCAGTGTTTGGAAGATTAAAATTAGATTCCTATCTCCCAACCTGCACAAAAATCAATTCAAAATGCATCAAACACCTAACTATATAGTACCAGGCATTTTGTAAGTGCTAGAAGAGAACATAGGGAAGTCACTTAAACACTGAGACACAGACACTGATTTCCTGAATAGAACTCCTGTAGTTCAAGAAGTAACAGCAAACATAGGTAAATGAGATAGCATTACATTAACAGCCTTGTGCACAGCAAAGGAAACAAAACTCAAACAACTCAACACCAAATACAAATAACCCATTCAATAAAGGGGCAGACAGAATGAACAGACACTTCTCAAAAGAAGAAGCACAAATAGCCCACAATCTAATGAAAAAATTTTCATCATCTTTATCCATCAGGGAAATGCAAATCAAATGTACACTGAGAATCCTTCTCACCCAAATCAGAATGGCAATAATCAAGAATACAAGTAATAATGAATACTGACTGATAAGGATCTGGTGAAAAAGGAACTCTTATACCCTGTTGAGAATGGAAATGAGTACAGTCAGTATAGAAACCAGTGTGGAGTTTCCTGAACAAACTAAAAGCAGAACCACCATATGATCCAGCTCCTCCACATTTATCTCAAGAAATTATTTAGCATACTTTAGAAAAGATACATGCACACCAATATTTATCATGACACAACTCACAATGGACTAGTTATGGTATCAGCCTAGGTGTCCATCAATAGATAAATGAATAAGGAAAATATGGCCTATATACACAATGGAATATTATTCAGCCATAAAGAAGAACAAAATGATGTCATTTTTAAGGAAAATGACCAGAACTATAGTTCATCATATTAAGTGATGTAAACTAGAGGAAAGGGAGGCAAAAGGGACATAAATGTAAAAGAAAGAACATTAGTGCAAAGGAATGAGATGGGGGAGGAGAAGAGGGAGGGTCAGGGGAAGTACGGGGAGTAAAATTGATAAAATCACATTATGTGTATGCATACATATGAAATAATAAAAACAACTATACTGTATAATTATTATGCACTAATAGAAAAAAAGTCATATGATATTGCCTCCTCAAAAATGAACACATTATGGGAGTATGATTTGTTCAAAGTGTTTACTGTCCCTTTTTTTGTGAATTCTTCAGAGACCCTCCCTGTACTCTTCCATCCTTTTACATCAGACTTGATTTCACGGCTCGCATTGGCCAGTGGAATGTGAGTAGAAGTGTCATGGCTGCTTACACGCAGAACCTTCGAGAGCCGTTGCAGTTATTCTCGCAGCGTGCTTCCCTCAGTGTCAGATAGCAACATGTCCACGTTAGCAGTCTGGAATCCAGAAGGAAGAAGACGTGGCGCACTTGCCCCAGAGAGCCACACAGTCAAAACACTTCACACGTGACAAATAACCCTGCACTGTTGTTCACTTGATATACTTGGAGTATGTCATTGTGACACAGTAAGAGCTGACAAATGAAATGAGACAGACACGCATTTTTAACTGCCGTATATTATGCAAGAAGGCTCTCCTTTCACTGCTCTCCTGACGTACTTGGGATTCATTCCATTTGTTTTTGTTTAACATCTTGATAGGCACACAGAATATTTTTATCTACATACTCTCCATTTCTGTGACTATTAGAAAAGGCAATCACTCTTTTTTTTTTGTTCATTCAACACATTCATGAACACATGGATATTGGCAGAGCAAGCCAAGGCTGATGCCAGTTTATGATCTCCCCACTTTGGATTACCCCGATCCCATGTTTCCCCTACTTTACCCCCATGTGAATTGGGCTTCTCACGGAAGTCGAAGGTTCCCCACTGGGTTGATACCCCATACTCCCTCCTTCCAGCTGTCTTGATATCCCTTCTATACCCACCCCCCACTCTGTCTCCCTCTCTTCATCCTCCAGTATCATAGGCAAGTTTTCCCCTGTTCATGTAAAAATTCACCCATGTTGAGGTTATTATTAGGTCAGCCAACTTTCATTCTGTTCCTGATTTGTATTCTAGCTTCCAATATGAGAAAAAGCATTTGGCCCTTGAGTCTGAGTTTGGGATATTTCACTTAGCATAATTTTTTCCATCTCCATCCATTTGGCTGCAAATGTCATGATATTGTTCTAATAGCAGAGTAAAATTCCAATGTACCACAGTTTTTGAATCCACTTGTCCAGGGAAGGGCATCTGGGTTGGTTCCATAGTTTAGCTATAGTAAACTGAGTTGCTATAAACATTGATGAAGCTGTATC
>PVKS010008401.1:0-68471 GCA_004027875.1 Aplodontia rufa | reverse complement strand
TGAGTTAACTAATTTGGAGTCAGAAGGGGGGGGGGTAATGCCAGTAAAATTAAGAGAGAGGTTTATGTATACCAATTATGTACAGTGAGAAAGTGGAGGAAAAAGAATTTGCTGTGGAAAGAACAAGACAATGCTGAGGGGAAAACATTTGAAGAGAAAAGGAAATTGAACAGAAAAAATTTAGTAACTTTGAAATAAAGCAGGAAAGAAAGAAATAGAAAAGAAGATACAGATTCGAGGGGAAGCTAGGATATCTGTGGCCTAATATAGGAAGGGTAAAAGGGTTATTGGCAGGATTTGGGTTATTGCTAAAATTTAAGGGAAGAAGTGTTCCCTGAGAATTATGCTTTTCAGGCATAAAATATTTCAGTTACTTTATGCACTGACCAGAATCCTTCTTCTTAAAAATGAGAACATGTCTAGGATGGATGGGTAGGAGTGAGTCAGAGATATGCTAAATAGGAAAAAAAGGAAAAGAGAAAGAAACCTGAAAAACAGGCTACCAAACTAAGAAGAACTACTATTGTTAATTTTCCCTCTAAGAGGAGAGAGAAAAAAGAAAAGAAAAGGGAAAAAAATTAAAAATAAAAAAAAAGTGAGGGGTAGGGGTTAACTGCTCTTCGACATTAGCATAACAGAAAAGTAAAAACTGTTAGAGTTATTATATATTGTAGAACCAGTAAACTCCACCAGATATCACCTTGGTACACACCTAGAAAATGAAGTCCAAAAAAAAAAGGGGGTGGAGGAACATAATACTTAATAGGAAAGCCCTGGAAGTATCGATATTATGATTGTCTCTGGTCCTTTCAGGGAATGGATCTTCTATTTCTGGCTTGATATGACCAGTTTTAACTTTTTTTGAAGCTGGATTCAGGGGATCTGAAAGTCAGAAGATATGTTATCATAGCTCCATCTGCTGGTAGCTGTAAAAAATGACTTCTGTGATCCCAGAGGTGGTGGTCAGCTTTTCTGCCCTGTGAAAGACCTTCTGTCTATGGTGGGAGGACAGAGCCTTGAACCACGTTACTCCTCAGTCCCAGATCCTTTATGAGAGAAGGATTCAGGCCCCGGACCCAACCTTCTTCTGAGTCTGCCTGTGTTCAGCTGCTGGATCTAGGCACAGTTTTATGAGCCTGTTTTGCCGATGCGGGGAGGTGGGTCCAGGACAGGGATTGTGGTTTTAAAGATGGATGCTCCTCTTCCCTCGCTGCTGCTCCCACAACTTCTTTAGGTCTTCAGCCAAGCTTTCTGTTCCATTTTCCACCTTTGATCTCCGTTGCTTCCTGACGGAGTGTTTAGAGCTTGCTTTGCAATCCAAAAGAGGTATTTCCCTGATCGGGCAGGCTGGGAGTGTGGTAACTAGCAAGCGGATAAAGTACGGACGTTTGCTTGGCTCCCTCGACCTTGCAGTTCCCGCCCCACCTCTTCCACGCAAACCGCTGCTCTGTGCTTGTTTGAATGCTATTTCCAGTCACTGATCCTGCCGCCAGACAGAGGGCAGGTCCGGGAGGGGTCATTGCCAGAACGCTGACTTTAAAGCTGTGCAGGTTTTTCTTTGCAGAAGTGACTCCGGTGGGCGGGAATGTAGGTGGAAGAGTGTAAATGCCAGCCGGCAGGCAGCTGCTGCCGCTGCTGCTGCCACAGCCGTGGCAGCCAAGACAAATCAGAACAAAGCCCCTGGTCACTCCTAAGTCTCTATTCCTCAAATTTACTGCTAAGATTAGGACTGGTGATTCACAATGCTAATCCCCCCAAATGCACCTCAAAATACTGGTGAGAAGCTGGAGATATCCTGATCAGTCGCGGGGGTGTAGGGGGAAGCCTTTTGTCTTCAGAACGCCATCTTGAAACTCCTCCCAGTCTGTGTCTTTTGATTGGTGCATTGAGACCATTCACATTCAGTGTTAGAATTGTTATGTGGTTGTGGTTCATATTCATTTTGCTTTATTAGTAAATTCTGTGCTGTCTCAGTTGTCTATAGATAGCATGTACCTTTATTGAATTTCCTGTTTGTGGGTTTTGAGGAATATTTGCTTGTTCTTTTTTCTGGACTTTATCTTTGAGCATTCTTTGTAATGCTGACTTTCTGTTCACGAATGTTCCAAGTTTGTTCTTACCATGAAAAGTTCTTATTTCACCCTCAAATTTGAAGCTGTTTTTTGCTGAGTGTAGTATTCTTGGCTGCATGTTGTTTTCATTCAGACATTGAAAGTTCTCCCTCCATGATCTTCTTACTTCCAGAATCTTAACTGAAAAGTCAGATGTGATTCTTACTGGTTTGCCTCTGAATGTGATTTGGCATTTCTCTCTTGCTGCTTTCAATATTCCTTCCTTGATTTCCCTGTTGTGCATTTTGAATATGATGTGTCTTGGTGAGTCTTGTTTGATTAGGCCTATTGGGTGTCCTATAAGCTTCCTTGATGAGCGTATCTGACTCTATTTTTATGTGCCAACATTTTCTTGAGAATGATCCATATCCCATTCGTGTTTCAATTTCTTCCTGTATTGCAATTATTCAGAGATTGTTTCTTCTCATTTCACCTGACATTTAAAAAATTCTGTTCATGTTCTTGGTGGGGTTTTTTTTTTCTTTTTTGTCATCTGTGCACTGTAGCTTGCTCAGTCTGTCCTCATTGTCAGAAAGTCTTTCTTCAAAAGCTGAGGTTCTGTTTTCTATCAAAGTTAGTCTATTATTAAATTCTTCTATGGTACCTCTCATGTCATTGATTGCAGATTTTAGCTCTGTTACTTCTTTTTTGATTATGTCTTTTTTTTGATAATAGAGTTTTTCATCTCTTGAGTTTTCTCACTTAGTCCCTTCATTTTTGTTTCTTTCAGTAATTAGATCATTAATAATATTTTCAGAGTCTTCCTCTCAACCTCTATATGTGGCATCCTTTTGGGGGGAGTTTTGGGTTTGAGGTGAATCTCTCCTTGTTTGATTCTTCATTTTGAAGAGCTTCTTGTGGATCTCTGAATTGAGATTTCCTGAGGGCAAGGTAGGCAGTTCTCCAGGTGGTTTTTCCTTGCAAGTCAAAGGGTCAAATTAGCCACCAACTCTTTAATGATCTCCTTCTTCCAGATGCTGTTTCTGCCTGGGTCCTCATGTTACTGTACCTTTTGGTTCCAGGCTCAAGGTTGCAAATCCAAACCTATCAAAATAGAGACCTGCCATCTAGTGGGACTCAAACAGACCCCAACAGGAATGCAGGGCATAGGTAGGCAGAGCCACTCCAAGTGGGGATCCTCCCAGGCTGGTTCTGAGCAGCAGAGCTGTTCCTGACAGGAGTCCTAAAGTGGTGTCCTGAGTACCTTACCCCCAGACTCAAATAGGCCCCAACTGGAATGCAGGGTATCAGGTAGGTTGGGCTGCTCCAGGTGGGGAACTTCTCCTGGTTGGTCCTGAGCAGAGCTATCCTGGTGTCCTGAGCACCTTCTGGCAGGCCTCAACAGGAATGCAGCATGTAGGTAGGTAGGGCTGCTCCAGGTGGGGAACTTCCTCTGGTTGGTCGTGAGCAGGGCTACTCCTGACAGGGGTCCTATTAGTGGTGTCCTGAGTGCCTTCTGGGAGGACTCAAACAGACCCCAACAGGAACGTGGGGTGTCAGGTAGGTGGGGCTGTTCCAGGCAGGGAAACTCTCCTGGTTGGTCCTGAGTGGGGATGCTTCAGATAGAGGTGCCACTGGTGGTGTCCTGAGTGCCTTCTGATGGGGCTCAAACAGGCCCCAACAAGAACGGGGCATATGTAGGTGTGATTGCTCCAGACAGGGAACCTCCCTGGTTGGTGCTGAGCAGGGCTGCTCTGGACAGGGATCCTACCAGTGGTGCCCTGAGCACCTTCTGGAGGGACTCAAACAGGTCCTAACAGGAACGCAGGGCATGGGTAGGTGGGGCTGCTCCAGGTGGGGAACCTCCCCTGGTTGATCCTGAGCCAGGCTGCTCCCAGATGGTAGTCCTACAGTGGAATCTTGAGTGCCTTAAGGTGGGACTCAAAAGGGCCCTAAAAGGAAAGCAGGGTGTCAGGTATGCAGGGTTGCTCCAGCTGGGGAACCCCTCTGGTTGGTCCTGAGCAGGGCTGTTCCCGACAAGGGTCCTACCAAGTGTCCTGCGCACCTTCTGGTGGGACTCAAACAGGTCCCAAATGGAACAGGGGATGTCAGGTAGGCAGGGCTGCTCCAGGTGTGGAACTTCTCCTGGTTGGTCCTGAACAGGGCTGCTCTGGATGGGGGTCCTACCAGTAGTGTCCTGAGTGCCTTCTGGTGGGACTCAAATAGGCCTCAATAGGAAGGTGCCGATTATGTCTATTTCTTTGATGATAGAGTTTTTCATCTCTTGATTTTTCACACTTAGTCCCTTCATTATATCTTCTTTTAGCTCATTTTTCCTTTTACTAATCAGATCATTGATGATATTTTCAATTTGGCCCCTAATCGTGGCATCCTTTTTAGGGAAGTTGTGAGTTTGAGATGAATCTCTCCTAGTTTGATTCATTTTTGAAGAGCTTCTTGTGGATCTCTGAATTGAGATTTCCTGCAGTGAAGGTAGGCAGTTCTCCTGGTGGCTTTTCCTTGCAACTCAAAAGGTCAAAATAGACACCACCTCTTTGATGATCACCTTTTTCCAGATGCTACTTCTGCTTAGGTCCTCATTTTGTTCCACCTTTTGGTTCCAGGGTCAAGGTTGCAGATCTAACCTTAGGTTGTCCTTGTAACCTCCTTCAGTTGGTCCTGAGCAGGGGCTGCTCTGGACAAAGGTTCTACTGGTGGTGTCCTGAGCATCTTCCAGTGGAACTCAAGGAGGCCAAGATGGGCATGCAGGGAGTCTGACAGGCAGGGGCTGCTCCAGATGGGGGTCCTACCAGTGGTGTCCTGAGTGCCTGCCAGCCGGCACTAAAAGAGACCCCAACAGGCACACAGGGCATCAGGAAGGCGGGTTCTGCTCCAGGCAGTGAACCTCCTCTCATTAGTCCTGAGCAGGGGCTGCTCCGGATGGAGGTCCTACTGTTGGTGTCCTGAGCACCTCTTAGTTTTCATTTTTAGCTTAAACTTTTTGAATTTTTTTGTCATTTTCTTGGTATATACTGCACTCTGTGACCAGGTAGCATGTGGAAAGAATTAGTGTATTTGCAGGCCAACTTTAAGCTGTCATTTAATCTTGTTCTTTGTCTAATTTTCTTATTTCCTGTAGAAAATATTTGTTATGATTTGGATGAGAGGTGTCCCCCAAAAGCACATGTGTGAGACAATGCATGAAGGCTCAGAAGTGAAATGGTTCTGTTACGAGAGCCTTACTCCAATCAGTGAATTAATCTCCTGACAGAGAATAACTAGTAACTGAAGGCTACCAATTGTAGTGTTGGAAGAGGTAGGTCCCTGAGGGACAGGCCATTGGGGCATATATTTTGTATCTGAAGAGTGGACTCTCTCTCTTTCTCTCTCTCTCTCTCTCTCTGCTTCCTGGGTGCTATGCAACTTGCTTTTACCTCTGCCACACACTTCAGCCACCTTGAGCCCTGAGGAATGGAGTCAACTGTCTATGGACTGAGATCTCTGAAACCGTGAGACCCAAAATGAACTTTTTGTCCTCTAATTGTCCTTGTTGGGTCTTTTAGTCACATCAACAAAATAGCTGACTAAAACAATATTAAACATCTGTTTGTCCCCATGACTACTCTTTGGTCCTATAAGAAGACCATCAATATGGTAAAATTCTGGAGTTCTTATTTTTGAGAATATAAGGCAATAATTCTCATTGCTTATGATTTAAAATGACATGTGAAAATCCATTCCTGGAGATTCTGATTTTGTAGTTCTAAATGAAAGTTACCCTTGCATTTTCTTAATATGTGTTGAAGAAGAAGTATTTTAAGCTTTAATGAAGTATATCTTATTAATTTTTTTTGGAGTCTGACATCTTTGAGTATTTCAGGAAATCTTGCCTGACCAAACGTGATAAAATAGTTTCCTGTTTTCTTCTAGAAATTTTACAGTTATTGCTTTTAAATTTAAGTCTTTGGTGCAAGTCAAGTTAATTTTTGAATGTAACGGCAGGGTTCAGGAATTATTTTTTGCATATTGATATTCAATTTACAGGGCTGGAGAGGTGGCTCAGTGGTAAAACATTTGCCTGGCATGCATGAGGTCTTAGGTTTGATCTCTAGCACCACATATACAAATAAATGAAGCAAATAAAAACCAGATTAAAAAATTAACATGCTGGATTTTATCAAAGGCCTTTTTTGCATCCATTGAGATGATCATATGGTTTTTGTCCTTGATTCTAGAATTTTCAAAACATTACTAAGCAAGAAAGATGAAACAGGTGGTTTTGCCATACTGGATTTAAAACTATACTATAGAGCTGTAGTAACAAAGGACAGCATGATACTGGTATCAAGATAGAGAAGATGACCAATGAAATAGAATAGAAGACCCCAAAACAAATCCTCAAATCTTTAAACATCTGATTTTTGACAAAGGGGGGCAAAATATTACACAGAGGAGAGACAGCCTCTTCAACAAATGGTGCTGGACAAACTGGTCAGCCACTTGCATAAAGTTGAAATTAGACCCATATCTTTGTCCTTGCACCAGAATCAAATCAAAATGGATTGAGGAGCTAGGCATTAAATGAGCTACCTTGCAATTGATAGAAGACAAAGTAGGTCCAACACTTCAGCATTTGGGAGTAGGCAAAGACTTTCTCAACATGTCTCCAAAAGTGAAGGAAGTAAAGTCAAAAATCAGTGAATGGGATGCCATAAAGCTAAAAAGCTTTTGTGCTGCAAAGGAAACAATCAAAAGAGTCAAGAGGTTTCCTACAGAAATGGAGAGAATCATGGGCTGTGATTCCTCTGACAGGGGTCTCATATCCAGAATTTACAAAATCCTCAAAAATCTCAACTACAAAAACACTAACAGCCCAATTAATAAATGGGCCAAAGAGCTAAATAGAAAATTCTCACCAGAGGACATTGATCAAGCCAATGATTACATGAGAAAGTGCTCTAAATCTCTAGTAATAAGAGAAATGCAAATGAAAACCACATTAAGATATTATCTTACGCCAGTCAGAATGGCAAAAATGAAGAAAATTAAACAATAATAGATGCTGGAGGGGATGTGGAGAGATAGGGACACTAACACACTGTTGGTGGAGCTGTAGACTGGTACAGCCCCTCTGGAAAGCAGTGTGGAGAATCCTTAAAAAACTAGGGATGAGCCCACCATATGACCCTGCTATTCCACTCCTGGGAATCTTTCCAGGGGCCTTAGAATCAGCTCATTATAGTGACACAGCAATATCTATGCTCATAGCAGCTCACTTTTGCTAGGCTATGGAAACAACCCAGATGTCCCTCACTGGATGAATGGATCAAAAAACTGTGGTACATATATACCATGGAATTTTACACAGCAATTAGAAACAATGATATTGCAGCCTTTGAAGGTAAATGGATGGCATTTGAAGAAATTATGCTGAGTAAAATCAGCTTAACCCAGAGAACCAAGGGTCAAATGTCTCCAATCATCTGTTGAGGTTGGAACTAGACCCTGGCCATTCAGAAAGGTGGTTTATTATCATGTGTTAAATCCAGATAAGGTGTAATGTTATATAGCCTAATACTGTTTTAGAGATATTGTGGGTAAGGGAAGGGAGGGATAGGGGTGGGAAATTGGAGGGGGCATCCAGAAATTATACACATTTTATATTATTTTGTTCAAAATTTGTTTGGTTGTTCAAAAATAAAAATTAAAAAAAAATTAACATGCGTGTTCTCTCTCTCTTTAAAGACAAAATTTGAATTTCCAGTTGTCCCAGCACACTAGCATTCCATTTTCCAAATTGAATTACCTTAACATATTTATCAAATATCAATGAATGTATGGCTCTATTTCTGGACTTCTATTCTATTGATCTTTTTTATACCAATAGCTTGATTAAATAATCAGTCATAAATCTTCATAATAAGTCTTACAATCAGGTAGTACAAGTCTTCCAACTTATTCTATGTTTGAAAAATTGTTTTGGACATTCTAGGTCCTTTATATTTTCATACACATTCTGGAATTTATTTTTAAATTTCTGAAAACACAAAATCTGTTGGATTTTGAATGGGATTACAATGATCATATAGATTGTTTTGGTGGGAATTGACATTAAGAATGTTAATTCTTTTGATGCATGAACTTGAAATATAAATATTTATTTAAGACATTTTAAATTTCTTTTAATATTTTTTCTGATTAGGAATATTCATCCTATTTATAGAAATACAGTTGATTTTTGCACATTGCTTTGTATTCTTTGACTTCATTATTATCTCCATCGCTATTTCTGTAGATTTTTTAGGGGTTTTTGTTAAACAAAATCAACTGCAAATATGAACAAATTTACTTATTTTCTTTTTATCTCTTTCTTTCTTTTCATCTCTTTTCTTTTTAATTTAATGTTTTCACCTTACTGTTCTGGTTAAGATCTGCACTAAAATATTGAATAAGTAGTAAAAGCGGACATTTTTGTCATTTCTTTTTCTGGTTTTTGTATCAAGGTTATAATAGTTTAATTGCTTAAGCTGGAAAGAATACTTTTGTGTCTTCAGGAAGAGTATGTTGGACTGGTTTTATTTCCTTCTTATATATCTAGTAGAATTCACTAGTAAAGCCATCTGGATCTAATTATTTTTATAGGAAACTTTTAAACTATAACCTCAATTTTTTTCTAATGGAGGAACTTGAAAAAGTTTTATAGTTTACATCATTCAAATAAATTTCCCATTGTATCCTATTTATCAAGGTTGTTAGCATATAGTTCATAAAATTTTCATATTTGTCTTTTAATGCCTTTAGAATCTGTAGTATCATCTCTCCAATTCATGATACTGGCCATTTAGAGTTAATTTTTTTCCCTCTGAGATTCTGATTTTTCAAATGTGCTGCCCTTTTTAAAGAATTAGCTTTTGATATTCTTGATGTTCTCTAATGTTTTCTGTTCTGTTTCATTGCTTTCTACCCAGGGTTTTTTTTTTTTTTTTTAAAGAGGAACACTGAGAGAGATGGGTGGCAGGGAGAGAGAGATAGAAAGAGAAAATCAGTGTTATTTGATTTTTCATCTAGTATTCATTACTCCAACACTTAGTTGTATATGTGGTGCTGGAGATCGAACCCGGGTCCTCATCCATGCCATGCAACCACCGTAACCTCTGAGCCACTGCTCCAGCCCTTCCACACAGATTTTAAATGTGTCAAATTTTCTGCTATATTTCAGTTTAATTTGCTCATTTCAGAGATTTGAATTATTGATTTGTTTTCCTTTTTTCCTAATATGCAGCTTTAAAGCTATAAACTTGTGGACTAGAGGTATGATTTAGTGTTAGAGTGCTTATCTAGCATTCATGGGAACCTGAGTTTGATACTCAGCACACACCAAAAAAAGCTATAAACTTTCCTGTAAGGACTTCTTTTTCTGCATTTCACTAATTTGATGCTGTATTTCCATTTTTGTGCAGTTAAAGATTTCTAGTTTATTTTGTGATTTATTCCATGACCTAGGACTTACTTAACCATGTAACATTTAACTATAAATATTTTGAGATTTTACAGATATAATTTTAAAATTAGTATCTAATTTAAATCAGTGCAATAATATAATGTACTTTGTGTATTTTTAGTCTTAAAATTTATTATGACTTATTTTCTAGAACAAAATGTATTATCTTCCTGAATGTTTCATGTGCACTTTATTTCTTATTGAGTTGAGTAGTTTTACAATGATAAATGTGTATAAAGGAAAAATAAGCTATGCATTTCATCATAAACCAGAGTTACCTCCACATTGCCCACAACCCAGACTCTTGATTCTTGTATATTATGCCCCTAATGAATATAATTCACTATATATATGTACATATATCTATGTATGTACATGTATATGTGTGTGTGTATGTAAATATATATATATATATGATTGTGAATTTTACAGAAATAAATGATTGCATACATAATATTTGAATTGTCAGGGGGGTAAAAGATATGCTACATTGTTGATTGTTTCCCTAGATTCCTCCCTATCTTCCCTCCCTCTCCTATCACCATGACTCTCCTTCCCCTCTCCCCTGCTACGTGTCTATGGTTCCCCTAGATTTTGTGTTGATATGCCCTTGGTGGGTCCCATACATGAGTGTGACTACCTTTCACCCAAGCCTGGGTTTAGATCCAGCCTCCACAAATGAATGAAAACATACAAGCCTTGACTCCCTGGGTTTGGCTAACTTCACTCAGCATTATTTCTTCCATTGCCATCCATTTACCTTCAATGAATGCAATGTCCTTGTTTCTAATAGCTAAGTAGAACTCCATTATGTGTATGTATATAAAAACACACACACACACACATAGACATATGTCATACACACACATATATTATATGTGGTTGTATCAGTCTACAGTCCCACCAACATTGTGCTAGTGTTCCTATCTCCCCACAACCCCTCCAGCATCTGTTACTGTTTTTATTCCTCATCTTTGCCAATCTGAATGGAGTGAGGTGAAATCTTAATGTAGTTTTGATTTGAATTTCTGTGATTACTAGTGATTTAGAATAATTTCTCATGTGTTCATTGGCTTGTTCAATGTCCTTTGTTGAGAAGTTTCTGTTTAGCTCTCTGGCCCATTCATTGATTGGATTGTTAGTGTTTTTTATTTGAAGTTTTTTGAGATCTTTGTAAAATGTGGATATTAGTCCCCTGTTGGAGGAATCACAGGCAGTGATGATCTCCCATTCTGCAGGTTGTCTCTTGACAATTTTGACCAATTCTGTGGCTGAGCAGAAGCTTTTTAATTTAATAGAATCCCACTCATTGAGTTTTGACTTTAATTCTTTCATTTTAGGAATCTTGTTGAGAAAATCTTTGCCTAGTCCCAAATGCTGGATAGGTTGTCCTAATTTCTCTTCTAGCAGTTCTATGGTAGTTGGTTTAATTCCTAGTTCCTGAATCAATTTTTATTTGAATTTTGTGCAAGGTGAGAGATAAGGATCTAATTTCAACTTTGTGCAAATGCCTGTCCAGTTTGTCTAGTACCATTTGTTGAATAGGCTGTCATTCCTCCATGTAATTTTTGACCCCCTTTGTCAAAGATAACATGTTTAAAGTTTTGTGGGTTTTTCTCAGGTTATTATATTCTATTCCATTGGTCTTCATTTTTCTTTTGATAGCAGTACCATGCTGTTTATGTTACTATAGCTCTATAGTATAATATTAGATCTGGTATTGAAAATCCACATTTTTCATCTTTCTTGCTTAGTAATGTTTACTCTATTCTGAGTTTCTTGTTCCAAATGAATTGCTTTTTCTATATCTATAAAGAATGACATTGGTATTTTGTCGGGGATTGCATTGAATCTGTATAGTGCTTTGGCGGAATGACCATATTAATTATGTTAATTCTGCCTAACCAAGAGCATGGAACATCTTCCCATCTTCTCAGGTCTTCTTCAATTTCTGTCTTCAATGTTCAATAATTTTTGTTGTTGAGTTTTTTTACTTCCCTTATTAGATCAATTCCCATGTTTTTTTTAATACTTTCTGGAGGATGTTGGGGATGAGATCAATTTTCTGATTTCTTCTTCTGCCCTAATATAGTTGGCATATAGGAAAGCTATTAATTTATGGCTGTTGATAAATGTAAATCTGTTAAAAAGCTCTAGCAGTTTTTTGGTGGAGCTTTTTGGATCTTCCAGCTATAGGATCATGTCATCAGCAAAAAGGGATAGTTTAACTTCTTCTCTCCCTATGCTTATCCCTTTGATTTCCTTCTCTTGCCCAATGGCTCCAGCTACGGTTTTGAGGACTATACAGAATAAAAGTGGTTAGAGTAGGAAGCCTTGTCTTGTTCCTGAGTTTAGTGGAAATTCTCTCAGCTTTTCTCCATTTGTTATTATCTAGCCATGGATTTGGCATACATGGCCTTTAGAAAGTTAAGACAAGTTCCTCTGATCCCCCTATTCTCTAGAGTTTTGAGAATAAATGGGTGGTGGATTTTAATGAAGATCTTTTCTGTGTCAATTGAGATGATCATATGGTTTTTGTCCTTAATTCTGTTTAGTGATGAATCACATTTATTGATTTGTGTATGTTGAATCAGCCTTGTATCCCTATAATAAAGCCCACTTGATCATGATGAATTATCTTCTTGATGTGGTTTTTACTTCAGTTTGCTAGAACTTCATTAAGGATTTTTGCACCAGTGCTCATCAGGGATATTATTCTGTAATTTTCTTTTCTGATGTGTCTTTGTTGGGCTTTGGTAAAAGAGTTATGGTTGCCTCATAAAATGTGTTTGGGAGAGTTCCCTCATTTTCAATTTCTTGGAATAGCTTAATAAGGAGAGGTGTTAGCTCCTCCTCATAGGTGTGGTAAAACTCAGCAGGGAATCCATCTGGTTCTGGCTTTTCTTCTTTGGAAGGCTTCTAATTGCTACATAGATTTCAGTGCCTGATATTGGGCCATTTAGTATTTCAATATCATCCTGTGTCAGTTTGGGGATGTTGTATGTGTCTAGAAATTTGTCAATGTCTACCAGGTTATCTGATTTAGAGGAGTACAGTTTTTCAAAATCTGTTCTGATAATCCATTGGATTTCTGTAGGGTCAGTGGTGATCTTTCCCTTTTCATTGAAGATTTTGTTGATTTGCCTTTATTCTCTCCTTCTTTTAGTGTGATTAGCTAGGGTTCTCTCAATTTTATTTATTTATTTTTTGAAGAACCAGCTCTTTGTTTCATCTATTCTTTCTATTATTTTTTGTTCTTAATTTGATTGATTTCAGCTCTGATCTTATTTCCTGGCTTCTGCTGGCTTTAGGATTAGGTTATTCCTTTTGTAGGGATTTGAGATGGAACATAAGCTTATTTATTTGAGACCTTTCACCAAGTGCCTACATTCAGCATTCCCCTTACGAATACTTTCATGCTGTCCCAAAGGTTTTGTTATACTGTGTCTTCATTGTCCTTCTCTTCTAAGAATTTATTGATTTCTGATGTCATGTCTTCCTGGATCCATTGTTCATTCAATAGAGTGTTGTTTAATCTCCATATATGTGTGTGTTTTGTGTTACAATTTTTGCTGTTAATTGCTAGAGTCATGGCATCATGGTCTGATAGGATACATGGAATGATATCTGTTTTTTTAATATTTGCTGAGATTTCCTTTGTGAACTAGCATATGGTCTATTTTGGAGAAGGATCCATGCGCTGCTGAGAAACAGGTATACTCAGTAATTAGTGGTGGAATATTCCATAGATGTCTGTTAAATCCATTTGCTTTATGGAGTTGTTTAGATTGATGATCTCTTTATTATGTTTTTTTTTTGTTTTGTTTTTTATGATCTGTCAATTGGTGAAAGAGGAGTATTAAAATTTCCAAGTATTTTCATGTTGAGGTCAACAAGTGGTTTTATGTTATGGTGTAATTTTTCCACATACTTGGGAGTGTTCGTGTTTTGAAAGTATATATTTACTATGGTTATATCTTCCTGTTGTATTGTTCCTTTTACTAGCATGTAGTGGCCTTCTTTATCTCTTCTGATTAATTTATATTTGAAATCTATTTTGTCAGATATAAGAACTGCAACTCCAGCTTGCTTTCTTAGGCCATATGCCTGGTAGAATTTTTTCCATCTGATTAATTTATATTTGAAATTATCTCTTCTGATTAATTTATATTTGAAATCTATTTTGTCAGATATAAGAATTGCAACTCCAGCTTGCTTTCTTGGGCCATATGCCTGGTAGAATTTTTTCCATCCTTTCACCCTCAATCTGTGGATGTCATTGTCTGTAATGTGGGTCTCCTGTAAGCAGCGTATTGTTGGATTTTGTTTTTTGATATAATCTGCTAGTCTGTGTCTTTTGATTGGTGCACTGAGACCATTCATGTTTAGCGTTAGATTAGTTATGTGGTTGCGGTTCATAGTCATCATGATTTATTATTGAGTCTGTGCTTTCTTGGTTGTCTTTGATAGTGTGGACTTTTATTGAATTTCCTGTGTTTGTGGGTTCTGAGGAATGTTTGCTTGTTCCTCTGTCTGGAGTTTATCTTTGAGGATTCATGTAATGCTGGTTTTCTGTTCATGAATGCTGCAGGTGTGATCTTATCATGAAATGTTTTTTTTTTTCCCATTGAATATGAAGCTGTTTTGTTGGGTATATTCTGACTGCATGTTGTGGTCATTAAGAGTTGGAAAGATTTCCTTCCATGATATTCATTCTAGAGTCTAAGCTGAAAAGTCAATTGTGATCCCTATCGGTTTGCCTCTGAATGTTTTTGGCATTTCTCTCTTGTTGCTTTTAATATTCTTTCTGTGATACCCCTGTTATATAATTTGAATATGATGTATCTAATTTGATTAGGCCTATTGGAGATTCTTTACACTTCCTGGATGAGCATTTCAGACTCTTTTGACATGGGTAAATTTTTCTGGAACTATTTAATTGAGAATGTGATTTTGTTTTGATTTCTTCCTGTATTCCACTTGCTCTGCAATGGTTTCTTCTGATTTAATCCTGGAAATTTTGAAAATTGTGCTTATGTTTGGTGAGTTTTTTCTCTTTTTTCATCCATATGCTCAAGCTTACTC
This sequence comes from Aplodontia rufa, assembly GCA_004027875.1. Taxonomy (NCBI): domain Eukaryota; kingdom Metazoa; phylum Chordata; class Mammalia; order Rodentia; family Aplodontiidae; genus Aplodontia; species Aplodontia rufa. Next base: position 53,834 of record PVKS010008401.1, on the reverse strand, counting down.
AGCCTATATTCACTTTTGGAAGTTCTTTCTTCCAGAGCTCAGTTTCTGTTTTCTATAGAGGTTAGTCTATTATTAAATTCTTCCATCATTGCTCTGATGTAATTGGCTGAAGATTTTAACTCTATTACTTCCTTTTTCAGTATGTCTATTTCTTTGATAATATAGTTTTTTTAATCTCTTAGAGTTTTCTCACTTATTCCCTTCATTAATTCTTTTAGTTCATTGTTCCTTTTAGTATTCAGATCATTGATAATTATTTCTAGGTTTTCACCTCCCTCTCTGTCTGTTCCTTGGCTGGGGAGTTGTGGGCTTGAGGTGAACCTTTTCAATTTTGATTCCTCATTTTTATAATCTTCTGGAACTTTGAATAGAGTTTCCCTGTAACAAAGATAGGCAGGTCTGTAGGTACTTCTTTTTTGCAGATAAATGGGTCAAGTCAGATACCACCCCTCTGATGACCACTTTCTTCTAGAAAGTTGCTTCAGCCTGTAACTTCAGCCTGTAACTTTGTTCAGCTGCACCTTACATTTCTAGGCCCAAGATCCTTGATGTGAAATCTGTTTGGGGTGAGTTGCAGCCTGATTGTTTTTATATGCACTACAGCTGGGGGTGCTTTGGTGGGTCCTGGTGTCTCATATTTGGCCTGAATGGGGCCCCTGCACATGGCAATATCACCCAGGATCTTTGGAAGTGGGTATAGGCCCAATGTATCTGGACCTGGCAGGAATGGGTTGCATCTGAGTGGCTACATGCAGGGTGGCTGGGTGGTTTGGGACTGGGGGTTTATCATGCCTGAAGGCCCTGGTGCTGAAGCCTGGTTGTTATCACCGAGGCTGCTAGGTTCGACTCTGGTGGGGCTCCTGGTCAGGTGTGGCCTGGTGGCTGTGGCCAGAGCTGAGGCCTCTGTCCTTGTGCAGATGCCTGCTGGCAGTTACTCCCATGGGGCTCCTAGGTGGGTGTGGCTTGGCAGCTGCTGTCCGGAGTTAAGGCCTCCATTCATGCCCAGAGGCTTCTTATTTGCACTTTAAAAGAATATACATTGTTTTTAAAAGAGAATGGGAAAGAGAGAATCAATTTCATTTAATTTTTCATTTGCCTTTTGTTTCTCTGACACTTCTTTCTATATGTGATGGTGGGGTTCAAACCCAGGTCCTTGCGCATGCCAGGCAAGTACTCCAATGGCTGAGCCACAGTTCTAGCCCAGGAATATACATTTTTGTACTATTCAGTACAGTTCTCCATAAATATATACTTAGTTAGTTTGATTGAGAATGTTGTTCAAGTCAGGTTATTGAGAATGTTCTTCAAGTATTCTATAGCAATACTGTATTTTCTCTAGTTTTATTCATCAATTATTGAGAATGGGATATTGAAAACTGTATAGTTACAGATTTGCTTATTTCTGCCTTCAGTTTTATCAGGTTTTCCATTTTGCTTCAAATTCTTTGAATCTCTATTATTAAGTGCAATATATAGAATTATTAATGATTCAAATTAAGTTGACCCCACCATCATTCTGAATTGAACTTATTTACCCTGGTAATAGTCATTGCTCTGAAGTCTACATTGTCTAATATAATTAGAACTGTTTCTGCTTTCTTTTGATTAATATTTTTTGTGGAATATTATTTCTGTATCCCTTTGTGCTTAAAATATTCTTCTCTGTCTGTATCAAGAGGGCTTCCTTTTAGAAAGTATAAGTCTATATGATTTTGGCATTGTTTATTTTTCTTTTGATTAATGTATGCCTGTTATTTGAAACATTTGGAAATTTATTCTTAAGTTCTTTATATTTTCAGTCTATTTTTTAAATTTTTTAGTTATTTATTTTTAAAGAGAGGGACAGTTAGAGAGAGAAAGAGAGAATCAAGTTTTTATTTAGTTTCTCCCTCACATGGCATTCATTGCTCCAACACTTCATTATGTATGTGGTGCTGGGGTTTGAACTCATGTACTCATGATTACCAGGTAAGCATTGTAACCATTGAGCTACCACTCCAGCCCTTTTTTAGCCTATTTAATTTGCAGCATTTTCTTTAATTTTCTATTTTCTTTGGTTACTTTACAAATTTATTGATGTGTAATTGAAACAATAGACTGTACATATTTAAAATATACAGTTTGATCACTATTGACCTATACATACACTGGTGAAAACATCTCTAAAAGTACAGCAATGACCATTTCCATCACTGTACAATTGTAATGCATGAGTATACACTGGTCCATGAGTATCATTATAGTCCACTTTGATATTGTTATATGAATTTCATTTGTCTTTATATATATATATATACACTTTATATCACCCCCATTATTAGCATATTAATTATTGGCATATTATTTATGCTCCACTTTATTTTTATATAATTATTTTAGAGTTTACATTATATACTTCTACTTTGCCTCAGTATCTATTCAGATAATATGATAACCTTTCACATATGCTGTGGGAAACTTACAGTCTTCTATTTCTGCTTTCCTCTTCCCAATCTTTTTTTGGTATTTTATTAGAAATTTTACTTCCAAATTTATAAGCCCAATAATATATGGGTAATATTTTGCTTTAAGGAGATAAAAATTAAAAATATCTTTTATGTGCAGTGTAGTTTTACATAATGAAGGGATTTGTTGTTACACATTCATGCATGCATACATTATAATGGTATAATTTGGTCCAATTCCCTCCCCAATACCCTCTCTATTCTCCCTTTCCCTGATCTGTTCATTCCGCTGATCTCCACCAATTTTATGTGTGTGTGTTTCTTGAAATTTTTTTCCAGTTTTTAAATGCTTGCAGGCAACTATTCAGTGTCTCAGGGGTCCAATGTATATTATGCAGTATTTATAACCTCCCTTTTTTCTGCTCATCCTCCCCCACCTTTCTTTTCTCCTTCCCTGCCTAACCGTGCTTCCCGCAGTTCATTTGTGATGGATCTTTTATATAAACTTGTCCTTTTCTCACCCTTCCTTTTGTTTTACTCTTTTTTCCACAAATGAGAGGAAAAAATTGACCTTAGAGTTTCTGCATTTGGCTAATTTCACTTAGCAAGATTTTCTCCATTTCCTTCATTTACCAGCAAAGGCCACGATTTGATTCTTTTTAATAACAGCTGAGTAGAACACCATTTTTTGTGTGTGTGTGTCTGTGTGTACACATGAGGAGTCTCCATGTTGCTTTTCAGAGCATTGTACTAGGCTTTAATCCCACCAACAACGTACAAGCGTTCCTTTCTCCCCACAACCTCTCCAGCATCAGTTATTTGTATTATTGATTTTTGACATTCTGACTGGAGTGAGGTAAATCTTAATGTAGTTTTAATTTGCATTTCTCTAATTGCTAGAGATGTTGAACATTTTTTCATATATTTTTTGGCCTTTGATATTTTTTTCTGTTGAGAAGTTTCTGTTTAGTATTTTTGCCTATTTATTGATTGGGTTGTTTGTGTTTTTGGTATTAAGTTTTATTTTTTCATGTATTTCTCTCCTGAGATACTCATTTTTTTTTTTTAGTAGAACCATATTCCCATCTAGTTTTAATTTCATTTTTCCTGGATGGCTTCATTTATTCTTTCCTGTTGTTCTCATTTTCTGGGAGGGTAAATTCTCTCAGCTTTTGTAAGTCTGAATAAGTTTTTATTTCATTCTCATTTTTTAAATGAAAGTTGAGCCTGTAGAATTTTTGTTTTATTTTTAAATTTATTTTTATTGGTCCATCATAATTATACATAATAATTGGATTTGTTGTGACATATTTATACATACACATAATATAATTGGGTCAATTTTACTCTGCAATACCTTGCATTTTCCTCCCCCTCATCTTTCCAACTGGTCCTCTTCTACTCTAGCTCACTGTCATTTTAACAGATGGTTTTGCTGGGTATAAAATTTTAGGTTGGTGATTCCTTAGCTTCTTTTTTTGTAAGTTGAAGATACTTTGTATTGTCTTCCCAGATTGAATTTTTCTTATGCCAAGCCTGCCATAGTCTTTTTTATATAAAGTACATAATGTACATTTTTTCTTGATTGCCTTTAAGATTTTCCTCTAATTTATATTAGTTTTATTACCATATAATTGTGCATAGTTTAATTTTTCTTTTGATGAGTTTCTTAGATATATGGATTTAGAGTTTTCATCAAATTTCAGTCTATTTGAACATTATTATTTCAAATACATTTTTCTTTCTCCCTGCTTTCTGGGACTTGGATTATCCTTGTGGTAGAGTTCTTGATATTTTCCCATGATCTATTGATGTTACTTTCATTTCAGACATTTTCTTTGTTTCATCTTGGATAGCTTCTATTGTAGTATTTTTAAATTCCCTAACTTTTTCTGTGTAATGGTTATTCTACTCATAATTCCATGTGATATAATTATTTCACATATTTTATTTTTTATCTTTAGTTATTTTTTAAAAATTCTTGTCTATTTTCTCTCAACATATTCATAGTTTCCTTTACCTTTCTTAACATATGGGATATATTTACTTTAGCTGTTTTAACACTCTTTTACACTTATAATCATGTGTTTCCATTTTGCTCTGTCATTTTTGAATATATTCTAATAATTGATTTCCCCCTCCTCATTATAGGCCATAATTTTCTGCTTCTTTACATACTTGGTAATATTTTGTTGAATAATATCATATATGAATTTTGTGGATTTTTAGGGGAGGTAATCCTTTAAAAATTTGAGAACTCAGTTCTGAGATACCATTAAATTACTTGGATTCAATTAATTCTTTTGAGTTTCCTTTATAACTTTATTATCAAGGGTCCAGAAATCCTTTAGCTGTGATTACAGAGTGTTATCCTTCAGATGTGAGCTGTTGCCCAAAAGTTCACATTTGAAATAATGTAAGAGAGCTTAGAGAAGAAACAATTTGGTTTTGAGATCTGAGCCCAATCAGTGAATTAATCCTGTGATATGGTTTAACTGAGTGGTAATTGATGTAGGATGTAGGATGTGACTGAAGGAAGTGGGTCAATGGGGCATGACTTTAAGATATATATATGTATGTATGTACACACACCACATTTTTGTTTTAAAGAGAGGGAGAGAGGAAGGGAGAGAGAGAGAGATAAAGAACCAACTTTAGTTTTTCATCTGACTTTTTTTTTCTCTGACACTTAGTTGTGTACATGGTGCTAGGGTTTGAACCCAGGTTCTCTCACATGCCAGACAAGTGCTTCAACTGCTGAGCCACCACTCCAGCCCCTAGGGTATATATTTTGTATATGGTGAGTGGAACTCTCTGCTTCCTGGAGTCATATCTAGAGCTATTTCCCTCTACCATAATCTTCTGCCATGATGCTCATCTTCACCTGGAGCCCCAAGGAATGGTGCTGGCATTTTATGGACTGAGACCAATGAAACTATGAGTCCCTAAATAACCTTCTCCTCCTAAAATTATTCTGACTAAAACAGAGGCAATATCCTTCTGAGAACTCTACCCTGTGTTAGACACTCTCTCTACTCTGGTTAGTGAGATTTGAACCTACCTGTGGAGCAGCAATCTTCCAGGATTGATCTGCCTCTTCTTTTCTGGTGTATCTTTTCCTGGTCTTACGTTCTTATACCTACTGGTACTCAGCATTGTGTTAGCATCAAAGCAGTTTTCACACTATTATTTTATTATTACATAGTTAGAATTTTTATTTAGAAAAGTTCTTATGATTTTGTTGATCTACTCATAATAATATTTCTGTTCTCAAGTGATGTAGAAAACATATGTGTCTATAAATAATTTAAAAACTTCCGGCTAATGTATATTACTTTATATTCATCTATACCAAATTTTGTATTTAATTCTATTGTACAATGATATTATCTAGCATCATTTAAGGCCTCTCTAGAAGCCATCATTCTTCTAATTTTCGTCTCTGCTAAATTGGTGCTGTAAATAATTTCTACATTTGAAAAGTTTATTAAATATACAGAATATGAATTCATTGTTGTAAATTACTTCACCCTTTGATACCTACCACTTATCTTCTTGCCCCATGAAACTAGATATCATTCCTTTATCTTTAACAATTAAGAATTGGGGTTGGAGCTATGGCTCAGCGGTTCTGGAACTTGCCTGGCATGTGCGAGTATGCAACTTCAAACCCCAGCACCATGTACACAACAAAGTGTCCGAGAAATGAAAGTCACATGAAAAACTGAATAAAAATTGCTTCTCTCTCTCTCTGTCCCCTCTTTCCTTAAAAAAAAAAACAATTAAGAATTGATTTGGAAACCAGGAACTTTGTATCCTTTTGTCTTCTGGGGAAATATAGTAAAGTATAGAAGAAATATCACTGGTAAGAATTAAAGTAATTCTGATTCATTACAGTTTTGGATTAAAGTGAGAATTATGTCAAAACCCCAGCAATTTTTTAAATTGTTATTTAACTAATAAATGAACAGATATTTAATTTAAAATATATTATATGGGCTATCCTAAATTATAAATTATTGATGATATCATTTAATTAGGGAAAATCAATCATTTGTAAGTATTTTGCAAAAATATTTAATTATATTCACTATTGTATATTCTAAATCTTTCCCAGTTTCCCCAATTTGAAAAATGAACCTTGATCTTGTTGGATTTTTGAAATCATTTGCAGTTGCTCTTTAAAACATGCATTATTGCTAGAACGCTTGGTACAGCTGCTCTGGAAAGCAGTGTGGAGAATCCTTTAAAAACTAGGGATGAGCCCACCATACGACCCTGCTATTCCACTCCTGGGAATCTTTCCAGGGGATTTAGAATCAGCATATTATAGTGACACAGCAATATTTATGTTCATAGCAGCACAATTTACTATTGCTAGGCTATGGAAACAACCCAGATGTCCCTCACTGGATGAATGGGTCCAAAACTTGTGGTACATTTACACCATGGAATTTTACACAGCAATTAGAAACAATGATATTGCAGCCTTTGAAGGTAAATGGATGGCTATGGAAGAAATCATGCTGAGTAAAATCAGCTTAACCCAGAGAACTAATGTTTGATTGTCTCCACTCATCTGTGGAGGTTGGGACTAGACCCTGGCCAGAGAGAAAGTTGGTCTATTATCATGTGTTCAATCCAGATAAGATATAATGCTATACAACAAAATCCTTTTTTAGAGAAATGGGGGGAAGGGGAAGGGAGGGATAAGGATGGGTAATTGGGGGGCACTCCTGGGGGTAATTGTAATATCCAGAATCTATACACATTTTGTATTATTTTGTTAAAAACTTGTATGGTTGTTCAAAAATAAAAAAAATTTAAAAAATGCATTATTGATTTTATACCTTCCTAGACTATTTGAGTTTTATTTTTTAAAGTGCATATGTTTCTTTCTAATTAATAAAATTCTTTTTTAAAAAATTTTATTCAATAAACATGGTCTTACAACTAGGAGAGGTTCATCATCAAACAATCAAGAACAAAAGTGTAATGACAGAACAAGCCAATACTGGTGCCAGACCATGGTTTCCCCCCTTTGGGTTGCCCATGGTTCCATGTTTCACTTTACATAAGACCCAAGTTAATTGGACTTCTCTTGGAACTCGGAGGTTCCCCTCAGAGTAGATTCTCCCATACTACCTCCCTCTGGTCACCTTGATGTCCTTCCTATTCCCTTACCCCATACCTACCCCCCCTACATCCCCCAGGAAACTAAGCACAGTTCCCCATGATCATGTAAGAATTCATATATGTTGTGGTAATTGTTAGGTTAGCCATCTAATGTACTGTTTCCGCTTATATTCTAGCTTCCACAAATGAAAACATTCAGCCCTTGAGTCTCCGAGTTTGGGATACTTCACTTAGCAAAATTTTTTTCCATCTCCATCCATTTGGCTGCATATGCCATAATATAGTTTTCTCTAATAGCTGAGTAGTATTCCATTGTATATATGTACCAAAGTTTTTGTATCCATTTGTCAAGTGAAGGGCATCTGGGTTGATTCCATAGTCTAGCAATAGTAAATTGAGCTGCTATAAACATTGATGAAGCTCTATCTCTATAGTAAGCCAATTCTAGCTCTTTTGGGAAGATACCCAGGAGTGGGATAGCTGGGTCAAAAGGTGGTTCCAGCCCTAATTTTTTGAGGAGTCTCCACACTGCTTTCCAGAGTAGCTGAACCAGTTTGCAGTCCCACCAGCAATGTAACAGTGTTCCTCTTTTCCCACAGCCCATCCAGCACCTGTCATTATTTGTATTCTTCATTTTTGCCACTGTGACCAGAGTGAGGTGGAATCTCAGTGAAGTTTTGATTTGCATTTATCTTATTGCTAGTGATGTAGAGCATTTTCTCATATGTTTAAGGGCTTTTTGGACTTCCTCCATTGAGAAGCTTCTTTTTAGCTCCATAGCCCATTTATTGATTGGATTATTTGTGGTTTTTGTATTTAATTTTTTGAGTTCTTTGTATATTCTGGATATTAGCCCTCTGTCCAAGGTGTAGCAGGCAAAAATTTCTCCCATTCTGTAGGTTCTTTCTTGAGACTCTTGACTAAATTGTCAGCTATGCAAAAGCTTTTTAGTTTAATTGCATCTCATGCATTTATTCTTTATTTTACTGCTTGAGTCATGGGAGTCCTGTTAAGGAAGGCTGCACCAACCCCCTATGTCATGTAATGTCGATCCTACTTCTTTTTCCAGCAATTGTAGAACTGCTGGTTTAATATCCAGATCCTTGAACCATTTTGATTTAATTTTTGTGCAGAGAGAAAGGTAAGGATCCAATTTCAGTTCTCTACATATGGCTGTCCAATTTGTCCAACACCATTTGTTGAACAGGCTATCATTCTTCCATGCTATGCTTTTGCCCCCTTTATCAAATATCAGATAAGTAAAGGTATGAGGGTTCATCTCAGAATCCTCTATTCTATTCCATTGGTCTTCCATTCTGTTTTGATACCAATACCATGCTGTTTTTGTTACTGTAGCCTTGTAGTATAATTTCAGGTCAGGAAATTGAGATGCCTCCTGCCTCCTCCTTCTTGCTGAGTAATGTTTTGGCTCTTCTGGGTCTTCTGTTATTCCATACAAATTTGAGTATTACTTTTTCTATATCTGTGAAGAATGACATTGGTATCTTGATAAGGATTGCATTAAAACTGTATAGGGCTTTGGGTAAAATGGCCATTTTGATGATATTGACTCTACCTAACCATGAACATGGAATGTTTTTCCATCTACTCAGATCTCCCATAATTTCTTTTTTTAAAGTTCGATAATTTTCATTGTTTAAGTCCTTGACATCCTTTGTGAGATTTATGCCCACATATTTTATTTTTTTGGAGGAGATGGTGAAAGGGACAGATTTCTTAATTTCTTCTTTAGTGTCCTTGTTGATGGAATATTGGAAAGCTAATGATTTATTGGTGTTAATCTTATCACCAGCCACTTTGCTGAAGTTGTTTATAATCTCCAGAAGTCTTCTGGTTGAGCTTACAGGGTCTTCTAGGTAGAGGATCACGTCATCCACAAATAAAAACAACTTGACTTCTTCTTTTCCTATTCGAATTCCTTTGATTTCCTTCTCTTGTCTGATAGCTCTGGCAAGAGCTTCAAGGACTATATTGAATAAGAGTGGTGAAAGTGGACAGCCTTGTCTTGTTCCTGAATTAAGTGGATATGCTTTCATTTTTTCACCATTGAGCATAATGTTTGCTATGGGTCTGTCATAAATGGATCTTACATAGTTAAAATATCTTCCCTTGATCCCTATCCTCTCCAGGGTTGAGCATAAAAGGGTGTTGAATTTTATCAAAGGCCTTTTCTATGTCAATTGAGAAGATTATATGATTTTTATTTTTCATTCTATTTAAGTGGTGAATTACATTTGTTGAATTGCAAATGGTGAACCAGCCCTATTTTCCAGGAATGAAGCCCACTTGATAATGATGTATTATCTTTTTAATGCACTTTTGGATCCAATTAGCTAGAATTTTATTAAGGATTTTTGCATGTTTGTTCATCAGGGAAATTGGTCTATAGTTTTCTTTTCTTGATTAATTTTTGTTAGATTTTAGTATGAGAGTTATATTTGCTTCATAAAAAGTGTTTGGTAGTGCTCCAACATTTTCAATTTCATCAAAAAGCTTATAGAGGATCGGTGTTAATTCTTCTGTAAACACTTGTTGGAATTCTGCCATGAATCCATCAGGTCCAGGACTTTTCTTTTTTGGAAGGGCTTTGATTGCTGCTTCAATTTCAGAACCTGAGATAGGTTAGTTTAGATTTTCAATGATTTCCAGTGTTAATCTGGGGGTGTCATAGGTGGCTAAGTATCTGTTCATATCTTCCAGATTATCAAACTTGGCAGAGTATAAATTTTCAAAATAAGATCTGATAATCTCCTGGATTTTGGTTGAGTCTGTGGTGACATTTCCATTTTCATCTTTGATTTTATTGATTTGCTTTATTTCAGTCTTCTTTTTGGTGAGGTTGGCAAGGGGTCTGTCGATCTTATTTATTTTTTCAAAGAACCAACTCTTTGTTTTATTGATACTTTGTATTATTTTTTGTTCTCAATTTCATTGATTTCAGCTCTGATTTTAGTTATATCCTATCTTTTTTTAGCTTTTGGATCAGAATGTTCCTCTTTTTGAAGGAGTCTGTGTTGGAGCCTAAGACTATTTATTTGAGCTCTTTCCAGGTTTTTTGACATATGCACTCAGTGCTATAAATTTACCTCTTAAGTATGCTTTCATACTATCCCAGAAATTTTGATATGTCATTTCATCATTCTCATTCATTTCCAAGAATTTCTTGATTTCTGATCTCATTTGTTTTTTTATCCATTCTTTGTGTGAAAGGGTAATATTCAATTATCAAGTATTAGAGTAGTTTCTGGGTTTTTTTTGTTTTTGTGTTTTGTTTTTGTTGTTGATTGCTAAGACCATGGCATTGTGATCTGACAGGATACAGGGGACTATATCCACTTTCTTGAATTTGTTAAAGTTAGTTCTGTGACTAGGATGTGGTCTATTTTTGAGAAGGATACATGAGCTGCTGAGAAGAAGGTAAATTCAGCCAATTTAGGATGGAATATTCTATAGATGTCTGTTATTTGATTAATAAAGATGTTCAGACTGGAAATTTCTTTGTTGATTTTTTGTTTCGATAATCTTTCCAATGTTGATAATGGTGTGTTGAAGTCCCCCAGTATTATTGTGCTGAGATCAATGAGGGTTTTAATATCCTTGAGTGTTTTTTCCATGTATTTGGGGGAATTGCGGTTGGGGGCATAAATGTTAATTATCTTTAGGTCTTCTTGGTGAATTGTCCCTTTTAGTATGATGTAGTGTCCATCTTTGTCCTTTCTAAGTAGTTTTGGATCAAAGTTAACTTTATCTGATATTAGGAAAACCACGCCAGCTTGCTTCTTTGGGCCACGGGCCTGGTAAACATTTGGCCAACCTTTCACCTTCAGTCTGTGTCTATTTTTGAGTGTGAGGTGTGTGTCTTGGAGACAACATGTTGTTGGATTTTGTTTTTTGATCCAGGAAGCCAATGTGTGTTTTTTAATTGGGGCATTGAGACCATTCACATTCAGAGTTAGAATAGATATGGGAATCTGAGTCCCAGACTTTGTGATTGTTGCTGTGTTTTGCACCATCTCGGGTTTCTATTGGAGTGTATCGTGATTGTAGACACTCTCTTGTTTAGGGGTTAAAAGAATTATTAGCATGTTCTTCTGCATGAAGAATTTCCTTGAGAATATTCTGTAATGTAGGGTTTGTGTTCATGTATCTTGCTAGCTTGAATTTATCATTGAAGTATTTAATTTCTCCATCACATTTGCAGGGTATATTAACTTTGGCTGGAAATTGTTCTCTTTCAAGACTTGAAAAATATTGTTCCAAGCTCTTTCGGCCTTCATTTTCTGGTCTGAAAAATCCATAGTGATTCTGATTGCTCTGCCTCTGGATGTGACTTGGGGTTTCTCCCTAGCTGCTTTTAAAATTCTTTCTTTAGTTTCTCTGTTAATCATTTTATATATGATATGCCTTGGTGAATTTCTCATTTGGTTAGGTCTGTTTGGTGTTCTATAGGCATCTTGGATTTGGTAATCTGGATCAACCCTGATATGAGGAAAATAGAAAATATCTATATCAAAACCTGTACATGAATATTTAGAAGACCTTTTTATCCTAATAGCCCCAAACTGCAAATAATCCAAATGTCTTTCTGTGGATGAATGGTTAAACAGGCTGTACTACATCCTCTCCATGGAATATTACTACTTACATAGGAAATAACTTGGATGGATCTCAAGGGAGTTACACTGAGTAAACAAAACTACTTTTAAAAAGTTATATGCTGTATGATTTCATTTATGTAACCTTTACATGAAAAAAATAGAAATGAAAAACAGATTAATATTTAAAGGAGTCCAGGGGTTGGCTGGGCGGGTCTCTGTGGCTATAAAGGGTAGCACTAGGAATCCTTATGATAGAACTCTTTTGCATCTTCACTGCCATGTTGGCCACATGAATCTTCACAACTAATAAAATTGCATAGATTCATGTATACAAACAAAACACTTAAATGCATGTAAAACTAGTGAAATCTGAACAAGATTAGTGGATTGTATCAATGTCAATTTCTTGGTTCTAATATTATAATTATGCAAGATAAGCTAAAGCTATATGGGATGCCTGTATTATTTCTCATGACTGCATGTGAATCTGCAATTTTTTCAAAATAAAATGGTAAAAAATAATTATTTACTACAATTATGAATTCACTACTGTGGTATGTATTCCCCATTTCTATAAACACTAATCTAAAGAAGTGTATTAGGTTGCTGATTACATCAGATCTTAAGGAATGGAGACTCTGGAACAAAAGGATTCACCATGAATCTTGAAGGATATGCCAACATCAGAGGCTGGAGTATATGATTCATCTGGAGGACATGGTCGAGTGCTACCTTTCATGTTGTTGGTCCAGGTAGGCAAAAGGCCATTGACAGAGCTTGAGTGTAGGATGAGGTTTTGGAAGCAGGCTATGAAATGGAATTTGGGGGTGTTTATTGGAGATTAACATCTATGAAAAAGTGAAGGATTGGGCAGAGTAGAGATCTGGAAGGAATATTACTTCTCGGAGTGATCCTGAGCAGTACTCAGTAGCCTTGCTCAGTGACCCATTGGGTATGACTTCAGGTAAAGTGGCTCTCTGTAGCTGAGATTGATGATGAAAGAACTGATAGCTCAAGATTGCTAACTGGATTCACCATTGCTGGATAGGAAGTCTTACCAGGAAGGGGTATGGAGTTAGTACATCTCTGTGTTGACAAACAGATCCAGATTAGTGACTGAGGCAACATATATTGGACTCAAGCAAATTGTAAAAGCAAATAAAATAAAAAAAATTTAAAAACTGAATTTAGAGAAAGTGGCTGAAAACAAACATTTAGTTCTCCTTAACAACACAATTGGATGAAACTGTTCTTCTAAGAATAGGAGTGGTGCTGGAAAGCATTGGCATCTCACTGCAAATTGAAGAAGATATACCGTGAAATGTGGCATATGCTTTGGTCTTTTAGATCTTCTAATTTTTTATATCTTCTAAATTTGTGGATTGTTATAATTTTTCAATTGTTGGATTACCATGAAATACCAAATGATGTGATGTGAGGGCTTTTATTATTAGAATGAATGCTTTGGCTTTACAAAAAAAAATATCAGCCCGCTCTCTTTCCAATCTAAGGGGCTGCCTGCTACCTATTTGTGAGTTGCAGAACATGTTGACACAAGCTCACTCACTGAACTGATTTCACCCTCCATTTGAGTAATGTGATATTTTATAGATATGGGAAACTGTTGTTTATCCTTCACTTAGGACACTCCCAATGAATTTGTAAGGAGATGGCTAGAATTGGAATGTAACACAGGAAAGCTCTTCAAAGGAACATGTTAACACATCCTTATTCCTGCTGAGTGGAACCTGAAAAAAACTTGTTGCATGTCTTATGGAGTTCCCCAATGCCTCTTATAAAAGAGTCATATTTAGTTTTAAACAAATTTCCTGAAGTAAACAGTATATTTCCCTGATTTTCATCTCTCTTGGTGAGCTTCCAAAAAACTTGGAAGTGAATTAGTGTGCAATTTGCATCCAAATCTTAGCCAAGGGGATGTGGTTTATTATAATACATGGTCCTCCTAATTATTGAACAGCCCAAGAAAACTCGGCCCAGTGTGCATCTGTTCTTGCTTGACCACATTGCCAAACATAATTTGGCAAGCACAGAAATGTACATTGAGCAGACCTACAGTCTAATTTGCATTAGAGTTTGTGGTAATTATATGAAAGCTATAACTGAATGAGCTTGTCCTCTCTTTTTAGATCACTTCATTCCTAAAAAATAAACAAGAAGAAAACCCCTTAAAGAGTTTCCCTTTTTATGTGTCTTTGAGGTTTCTCAATGTGATTTAATCATTGCCCAAGTGTTAGTTCTGCTGACACGTGAAGAGAAAACCTCTTTCCCATACTTCACGTAGATTTCTTTTATTATCCTTGATATCTATGGATGGATTATACGTTTCAATATTTATTTTATATATGTGCTCAAAAGAGTGAATAGGGCTACTGCTGACCAGACATCTCTCTTTGTGAATTTGTATTCAAGAATCAATAAATAGGTTCATCCTCAAATTGTTTTAAGAGGTAATAAGAAACCATAAAGAAAAGCTGTAAACTACAGCTACAAAAATCACAAAGATCCCATTAAATTATCATCTTTATTGGAAAACTTAGAATAATTCACTCAATTTCTCCAAGCCTTAGTTATTTTATCTATAAAATGGGGATATTGATGTTTTCTTTATGTACCTTATACAGCTAATGTAGGTTTCAGTTGAAAAACAAAACAGAACAAAAGGATTTATAAATATTTAGTAGAAAATATAGAATATATATAAAAGGCAAAGTCACTTAAAATATTCTTCAGTATATACTAATGCATATAAAGAGTGTTGGTGGCATAGTGAACACTGACCATCCTCAAAGACCACCAGGTAATCTGATGCTCAGAGTGGGAGACCTAAGAGCTGGGTGTGATTATAGTACAAAGGTTTTTGTACTATAGAACTGTGCTGTTTCATCAGGGAGCCACTAGCCACACGCAGCCTGGAGCACTTGAAATGTAGCTAATCCAAAATGAAATATGCTATAAATTTAAAATACACAACAGATTCGGTGTTGCTATAAAAATTGTAAAATATATCAATGTTTTTATGATGATTGTTTTCAGTATATTCAGTTAAAAGCAGTATACTACAAAATTTATTGTCTGTTTCATCTTTCTAAATGTGGCTTCTAGAAAATTACATGTGTGGTTCATATTATATTTCTGTTAGATAGCACTACTCTAAGACATGGATTATATTCGGCACTGGAGTCAGGGTTGGGAACTAAACAGGCCATTTGGAGAACCAAGCAGGTACAAAGTAACAGAATAGTGACTGGAGACACCAAACTAGAGCTAGTTGATTTGGAAGGATAGGAAGGAATTGGAGCTTAGAGATATTTTCTGAGACATGTATTAGAATTGTGGTTATAGAAAGCAGTTAGTTTTATTTGCGGGTGGAGAGGGAGCTGTTAAGGACACCAATCAGTTCATACATACTAGTGTTGTTTTTCAAAAACTATTATATTTAATAAAACCACAATAGTTTAGAGCCTTCAAGAAATGCATAATTTGTTTTTTTTGCATGAGAATTGTGGTTATTTTAGTGTTTATCTTCTATATGTCAAAATTAAGACTAAATCTGAAGCGTTTCATGTGGAAATATTTTTAAAAATATATTAGAAATTTTTTACACTTTCTATATAGAATATATTCTACATATTTTTGTGACACTCTGTTTATACAGGTAACCATCATGGATGTAAATTATAGTTTTCTGAAATATATTAATGATGCATGCAATATTGTGGAGCTTGATTCGTGAGTGGCTGCTTTCTCCAACACTAAACACTCCCACGTGGGATAATGGATCAAGTTTTGTCTGTTTTTATATTTCTCCATATTCCCTCTTCCATCAGATTTCCAACTAGCACATTCTTGTGCTCTCAAGGAGCCTGTGAAAACGAGTCTTCGCCTGCTAATTTGTTGCAGCTAATCTGATCTAGAACTGGAAATTGGAAAGATCAGGCTCTTTTGAACAGTAGAAAAAGCAAATATAAATATGTTCTGAGATGAATGAATCCAAAAACTGTGGTACATATATACCATGGAATTCTACACAGGAATTAGAAACAATGATATTGCAGCCTTTGAAGGTAAATGGATGGCTATGGAAGAAATTATGCTGAGTAAAATTAGCTTAATCCAGAGAACCAAGGGTCGAATGTCTCCATTCATCTATGGAGGTTGGAACTAGACCCTGGCCATTCAGAAAGGTGTTCTATTATCATGTGTTGAATCCAGATAAGGTATAATGTTATACAGCCTAATACTTTTTTAGAGATATTGTGGTAAGGGAAGGGAGAGATATGGGTAGAAAATTGAGGGGGGCCCTCTTGGGGGTAAATCTAGTATCCAGAAACTATTTTATAGTATAAACACATATATTTTATAGTATAAATACATTTATATTATTTTGTTAACAATTTGTATGGTTGTTCAAAAATAAAAATAAAAATAAATGTTCTGAGAGTTCAGCCCCTATGCATGTTATGATGATGGATTTTGTGACATTTTTGCTTAATCACAGGCATATTTTTGTTGTAGTGTTATGAACTTGGATCTAAGCTTATTTGCCTGAGAACTAAAATTTCAAATATTTGAAATTTAAATACGATCAATTCCCTATGACTGAGTCAGAAATGATGGACTTGTTCTGGCTTGCCAAATAGGAAAGCTGCTGTTCGAGTTGGGAAGGGGCATAATGTTTTCAACTCATTGAAATCCAAAACTAGGCTGTTTCTTCTAGAGCACCAAACATATATCAATTTAAAAGCCAAATACTTTCTATTATTTCACTTGTCATTTATAACATAGTATTTTGTGCACAGTAACTAAAAAGATGGGGAAGAAAATTATGCCAAAGAAGGTTTACTCCAAGGGAGTGGTGGCTCATGCCTGTAATCCCAATGACTCATTAGACAAGGCGGAGGATTGTAAATTGTAGGTCAGCTTCAGCAATTTATCAAGGCTCTAAGCAGCTTAGTGAGATCCTGTCTTAAAACAAAAATCAACACAACAACTACAGAAAATGAAGAGAAAAGGATCAGGGAGGTAGATAGGTGGTAATGGGTGCTGGATTCAATCCCTAGTACCATTAAAAAAAAAGAGAGAAGAAGAAGGAGGAGAAGGAGAAGGAGAAGAAGAGGAGGAGGAAGAGGAATAGGGGGAGGAGGAGAAAAAGAAAAATGAAAGAAAAACTTTTCCAAATTCTTAGTGATATTACTTATAAACTTATTTACACTATAGCACTCTGTTAAACATAATCATATTAAACAGACAAAATGTTGATAAAATTTCACATGAAATACCCATAAAAATATGTATCAATAAGTTTTAAAGTAGAATGTCACATTTCTTATGAGGTCAGCGAACTTCATTGGACATTTTTATACATTTTGTCTGTATTTTGTCATATTTCTATCATTAATTGTATGTTTAGTGAGCACAAAGGCATTTCTTCTAATTTTTACTATAACTGAAAAATATGTGATCCACTAGACTAGATTAAATAAATGTGTACAATAGTAATAATAAATATGGGATTTCAATACACTACTTGTTCTCTTTTTGGGAAACCTGAACTTCTTATAACTGAGCATGCCACAAAGTACCATCACTAATGGTTGTTTCTGAAAGGGCAACTACTTTGTTATTGCTGGCAAATGCCCATGGTAGCTCAACTACAGAAAGCTGTGATCCCTGTGTGGTGAAAGTACAGGTGTAATTACAAGAAGTATTGCTACTGAAATTAAGGGAATGGGAGACTAGAGCTAATCTTAGCTTAGTCCTGTAACATCTCTATGATTCATGTTTTCTAAACTTCTCCCTACTCATCTGAAAAATATGAATGGTAATCCTAATTCATGGAATCTCGTTAGAATAGCTAGTGTTATTGTATTTATGCTAAGCAGACATTTTTTAAACAAAGTTGAAAAAAGAAATATGAATGTTACTCTATAGTTTTTGCTTCTGGAATAGAGCAGGATACATGTTCATTTATAATACGTTTTAGAGTGATTCCAACTTTATAGAAAGACATACCACAGCCCATAAGCAGAAGCAGTGACAGCATGCATAATGAAAAATCTACAAAACATTGATAATGGTTCACACCAGAAAATAGACTATTGATTTGGCCAATATGGAAAGCCACTTATTCATGTGCCAATTAAGATTGAAGAGTGTGATGTAAGTAGAATACAGAGGTAGAAGAATGTGATATAAGTAGAAACAACCCAGCACTTTTACAGTATCAGTTGATTAGTACAAATGATCAGTAAACTTTCTGCTGCTATTCTTTATCTTATCCTAACTTCTATTATCAACACTAAAGAAATAGTTTCCAAAATTAAAAAAGAAAATTGACACCACAAATTTTTTTAAGAGAGAGAGAGAGAGAGAGAGAATCATTTTTATTTGGTTTTTCATGTGACTTTCGTTGCTCCCACTCTTTGTGCTCCGAACACGTTCATTGTTCGACACTGGTGTTCGAACCTGTGTCATTGTGAATGCCTGGCAAGCACCATAACTGCTTAGCCACCATTCCAATTCCTGTCACTACAAATTTAATGGAATAATTATTGAGTTTTAAGACATATGTTGTTGGGGATATTCCATAAATTAAAGCTAACTTTTGTTGGTAGCATTACTAGATTGTGTTATGTGCCTTCATGCAATGTTTTTTTTTCTTGTTCAGTCTTCACAATATCTTTTTTATTATCCTCATTTTGCTGATGAAGAAACTGAGGTACAGAATGGAGCCAAAGTGGACAAGAATGAAGAGATAATTAAATTGTTTTAGGTTACCTATGTAGTAATAGGCAAAGGCAGTAGTATTTGAACCCATGGACGATACTCTAAATTATGGATTGGGGAAGGGGGGGAAATTTTTCCAGCTGTTTTTTAACATAAAAAATCAACAGGAATCAGTTTATATGACAAACATACAGAATCACTAATTGTATTCATTGTTGTTCTGTCTAGAATACAGAGACAGTTCTAATGAGTTTGACCCAAATTATCTTTAAAATTTTTTCTCAAAGCCATTGAATACTTACATATTGAAGAATTAAAATAGTTTTGTACTATTACAACCATGCTTGGAAATTATGTCCCCAAATAAAAATGTGGCACAAATCTCACCCAGATAGCCAGGATACTTCCTGAAGAAACTTTGGCCTTTGATAAGACTTCTAATCATGCCATATTTTTCTCTTAGACTAAATGTAATGGTAATTCATCCATCAGATCCTTATTCTGTCTGATATAATTATGACTTATTTTGAAACCTTATTTTCCTTGACCACATAATACATAGGTAAAGTGGCTAAGTTTTTAAAAATTGTTATTTAGTTTTTCATGTGGCTTTTGTTGCTTTGTTCCAACACTGCGTTGTGTATGTGGTGCTGCATCCTGCATCCTCATGCTTGCCAGGCAAGCACCATAAATGCTGAGCCACTGCTCCAGCCCCAAAATAGCTGAGTTTTAACCTAAATTTTCCATACCTGCCCATTTTGACTTCCTGAATCTGCTGTTTCATCAGATTCCTATTAGGAAATGTTTATACTTCTGCTCAGTGATACATACAATTATGATATCAGATGGCATAAGCTCAGATGGTGGTGTGAAGGCCTCAGATTTCAAGTGAGTAAGCTTCTTGCCTGATATTCTGCAACTTTTGGTAAAGGTTCTTGAGAGTAAAGACTGTGGTTTTGTTTAACCATCTATCCCCTGCATCAAGCCACTGTAGACAAAATAAAGGTTTTTATAATTAAATTCTTTATGGCAACTTTATTGGTGAAGTGGTAACAGGGAGGGAAAAACTGTGTGTCAGGCATTTTTGTTCCAGCTAGTCCACTGCCTCAGCTTTTGTTCTTGTATCCTACATAGGGTACAGACTTAGATGTTTGTGCTCCATAGGGATGCGATAAAATGACTATAAAGCGCTACCTGAAGACAGCTAAGAAAGGGGAGAGGGATGATAAACTTTTCTAATTGTTTTTTTTCACATGTAATTCTTTTTGTACGTGTGTGTGTGTGTGTGTGTGTGTGTGTGTGTGTTTGTGGTGCTGGGGCTTCATGCATGTGAAACAAGCACTGTACCAATGAGCCACAACACCCAGCCCTACATGTAATTCTTGAGATGTCCCTAAGTCCTAACCCTCAGCATCATGTGAAACAAAGAAGCATCAAGGCATATTGAGTCCCAAGGAATACCAAGAAAGGATCTTAGAGCTGTAAAAGATAAATGTAAATAATAAAAGTCCAGCTAGTGATATTTGTATTATTACTATCAAAAATAATTCTTTCCATTTCTTCCTTTGAATTTATACTAAAGACATATATGATTAAATAAATAGGAATTCTGGCTGTTTATAATGTATTAATTTGGACCCCATTTTGTATTTCATGATGATATAAAATTTATACTGGAAGTACCTAGTGAGGTCTAGAGTGCTTAAAGTCAACTTCTATTCTTAGCCCTATGAGTGTTTAGAAAATTGGGATGAAAGGGGCTGAAATTTTGGATTTTATATTTTTCAGTAATAACCTTCAATGATATCAGCTTTCCTTTGTGAAGTTCAACAGCAAACACTAATATCTGAATCTTATACAGATCTAATATCAAAGGAATACTTAGACTTGGTTTGAGGCTGGAGGGTGGGGAGTAAGAGAAACTCTTCTTTCTGCACAGACCGTACACTCTAGCATTTCACATATTTCTAGGAAGACTTATTTAATCTACCTTGTCATGTGCTGACATTTAATAAACACCTCATTCCTCTCCAGGTATTTTAAACAGTGAGCTGCAGAATAGTAAATCCCTGGCCAGTTAATGGTATTGAAATGACTAAACATTTATACAGCTTCTCTCTTGAAAAATAAGGTTAATGGAAGGATTTTCTATTTTAATATGACTTTCTTCATTCTATGAACTGTAAACATGTGCACACCTGCAATATATATTGCTTGCTGTGAGGGAGCCATCCTTTATTTGTGATGGTAATGATTCTTTTATAATATTATGCATGTGGTTCCATTTGAATGACATATAATTTATTACTCTCTTTTGTTGGTTAATATTTTTATGAGGATTATTTTCCCAGACCAACACAAAATGTGCCTGCTTGTGCATAGCACATATCCTCAAAGAATGCTAATATTTTACAAATTTGCTGGCTAATGTGTAAGCTGCAGGGAATATCTGCCTCATCTGACAAATATCATCTCAACTCAGGAAGCTTTGTACAATCCGTCTATCAGATCTGACATTGGTGGTATCTGTGCAGCCCTTCCCAGCACACACCCTGCCTTTAAAGGTCTTCCCATCCCTGTTATTGGTCTCACAGATGATAGAGTATGACACTCCATAAACAATGAGCTAGGCCTTTTGTAGGCTGCTTTGCTTTTCTTGGCTTCAAACTGCCACTGAATGTCAAATCAATTTGGCTCTCATTAGAACAGCTTTATATGTGCAAATGTATTTGGGTCTGGTTGCCACTTTTTTCCCTGTTTTTTTCTCCTTTCCATTCCTTCTTTTCTCTTTAAGATGATGTAATTTTTCTCTAATCCATGCCAACACCTGCTTTCTTTAGGAGAGAGAGGAGAAAAAAAGAGAAGGGAGAGAGAGGAGTGAGAGAAAATGCTCGAGTGTGTTGCTCTTTATCACAATCAGCATGAACACCAGTCTGGCACATTATGGCTCAAGTTTCCTCAGAACAAAGAGAAAATGCCTTGTTGCTGTTATATTGTACATCACAGTGCCCAGATAAAGTCAGGAGTCTATGTAAACCTTGGTTGCTGATGTCTGGAGAGACGGCTGTCGAGATAGAGCAAGGTGTGTAAGCCGGTTTTATTGATAAGTATTGAAGCCAGCAATAAATCTGGTGCAGTGCTTAAGGAAGTCTGAGATACAGCACCATATTTAATGGAAGCCTGCTTTCCTCTGAGTTGGGAGAAAGAGAGTGCTACGTCTTAAGGAATAGCAGAGACAGGCAGCAGGAAGCTCAATCAGTGAACAGATATTTGGAGAAAGGCAGATAAAAAGACTAACTACATTTTAGCTGGTTTTTTTCTGTATTGACCTGTTCACATTTTTCAGTTTGTGTGAAAATATCCTCTCCCAATATATGTACTTTGAAGTGTCTAATTCAAATAAGTCATTTTAGTACTTAAAAAATATATGTATAGTACTAGATGGGATTTTGAAGAAATGTGAACAGCTCCATCTTTGACCAAACTGATATTTTTACTGGACTTACTGACTCAAAAGAAATATGAGTAAAATGAATGAAGGTGAGTTGAATCTAAATTCATAAACCAGTCAATAATTATAATTCTTTTTTTTTTAAACCAGGGATTGAACCCAGGGTCACTTAATCACTGAGCCACATCCCTAGCTCATTTTTTTATTTTTTATTTTGAGACAGTTTCTGAAGTCCTTGTTAAGTTGCAAAGGCTGTCCTCGAACTTGCAATCCGCCTGTCTCAGTCTCCTGATCTTTGGGGATTACAGGTGTGTGCCACTGCACCCAACCATATAATTCTTAATATTATTTTATGCTCTACCTTTCAAGAAATTGAAGTTTGGATGGAAGCCTATGAATGTATGAGTTTACATGCATATTCAGTCACTTATTGATTACGTATTAAATATACAGTTCTAAGTGATACAGATATATCAATATGCAAGTTTTCAAACATTCCTTATTCTTACAGACCTTCCATTCTAGTGGGGCAATTAACAATGAGCCTTCATAATTAAAGTATGAAGTTTGAAACAAAAAAAAAAAAAGAGCTTTGCAGGATAAAGGTTAAGAATTTCTGCCCATGTTTGGCTACAACTTCAAATATAAGATTGAAAGTATATTCAATTAAAAGTGAGTGAGCTTTCTACCTCCATCAAAAAGAATGAACCTGGCAGAAGAAGAGCTACTGCAAAGGCCTGATTTCAGAGCAAGACTGGAACACATGGAGGTCAGTGTGGCCAGAGAAGCTTCAGCCAGGGAGAAAATAGCAGAAGAGACATCAAGAAAAGTACCAGAGATGGGCCCTGGGCCATTGTAAAGCAGGATATTTTGTACTTTAAGCAAAATGTGAATTTACTGGAAAGTTTTAAGCAGAAGAATTATACGATGCCTGTGTCATACATTTTTTTTCTGTGAAAAATTGTAACCAGTTTGGGACTTAGAAAATTTCTCAGGAAGTCTGATATGTGAAGAATTAGATCAGGACACTCTGGACATTTTGAGAACTTCTATAAAGTTCTGCCAATAATAATGAAAACCAAACCTATATCAGAAAATTCCTTCAGGATTTTAGAGCCAAAAATCTTGCTGGGTAATTTGCTGGAGAAGAAACTGAGAAATTAGAAGTAATGACCTGTTTATGAGCCTACAAATAGGAACAGGGCTGGTGTAGACTCAAAAAATTAAAGTGAAATTGGTCTGCCCATGCAAAAGACATTACAGCCAAACAGATGTACGATTATATCTCAGCGGTCTACAGTTTTTTAGTGTGAGACTAGTTAATCTATTTGAATCCTTGTTTCCTCTTTTTATAATGAGAGTAACAATAACTGTTGGGTCGGTTTCAGGCAGCTAGGTGGGGGCAGGGCATCAGGTAGCCCAGGTGCCCAAAGGAACAATCAGACGGTGGAAGATAAACCCCAATGGCATCTCGCATAGCCCAATGATCAATGGAGTCCCCAGCAAATCCCCAAGGGATATGAGATCCCCAAACTTTACCTGCCCACTCCAGACTATTAAAGTCTCTGCCCACACAGGGCCACATGCAACTTCCTCAACCTGCCCTTATTCTGGCAGGCTGGTGAACCTCACCTGAGAGCTGATTCCCAGTAAAATTTTGCTCATCCGCTTTTAGGTCTGACTCCTTTTTGAACACCCGTGCCTGATTTTATAATAAACATCCTTGCACAGTTGTTTGAGGGTTAAATTATATGTCTTATATATACTTGATAAAGTACACATTACCATTTCTTCAGCAAATATTTTTAAGTATCATTTTCAATGACAGTTTTGAACATAAGTATCATTAAAGAAAAGATACTTGACTGAATCAGGCTCCCACCATTTCTAAGACAGATGGTATGTTCACTCACCTGTACATGTCTAGTTGTTCCAAACTCTAAAAGAAAGAAGGCAGAGCCAACGTACTAGGAATGCATAAGCAATAGGTATTCTTTTGGAGTACATCAATCTGACCAATTTGTACAGATTTAGCTCAGCCAATATTTATTAAATGTTGCTGTGTGCAAGTAAGAACTTAAAATAAAGAGTGGTCCCTGACCTTTATAAACTTCTGGTCTAGTGGAGGAGTTATCAGATAATTTGATTCTTTCTCCTCAGAGACTTCAAACTCATTATTAATATTATTTTTATTTTGAATTATGCTTAATCATGTTACCATCTACCCCTTC
Organism: Aplodontia rufa; assembly: GCA_004027875.1. Classification (NCBI taxonomy): domain Eukaryota; kingdom Metazoa; phylum Chordata; class Mammalia; order Rodentia; family Aplodontiidae; genus Aplodontia; species Aplodontia rufa. Next base: position 29,206 of record PVKS010008401.1, on the reverse strand, counting down.
TAGATATATTCCTTTTGTTTCCTTGGTTGACAAGCAGTCACTATTATGTAAATGAACAGTCTGAAGGGATAGGGCAAAAACATTTTCATCACTGTTTTAATTCACAATTGCAGAATTCATCATCTCTAGTTTATATTTTCAAGTCCAGGGCAGCAATACTTAAGGTTGATGTTTGGATGTTGAGGAGCAAGAGTGAAGACATATTCTATCATTGACAATAAAGAGCAAAATACTTTAGCTCACTATTTTTCTGTCAGATATAAGCCAAAATTCTCCTAGGATTGCATTAATAGAAGTGAAGAGGAAAAATGAAGTAAAACTTTTAAGCCCTGAAGGTTCTTAAAAATAGTTTTTAAAAGGAAAAAAAAAAGAACAGAAAAATTCCTTTAAATTCCTGGGTCCCACAAATGAGATTTTAGTAGTGGCAAGTAAAACATATTGATTGGCACCAAAGTATAAGATCTTTGTCACCATCTGTTTCCTGATTGTGTCAGCAAGTATTTTTTCCCCACGAGAGTGTGAGAATACACCATAGCCTAAAAGTATCAAAGTGTCAATTATGCACCACATTTAAAAGTTGGAAGCCCAGTTCATGAAAGTCAGTGACAAAAGTCCTGATTCCTGTTTCTTCCTGAAGTGAAATGCTTGCACTTCATTCATTTTACTACCTACAAAAAGACCGATGGCTGCATGGTTCTATGGGGTGAGGAGCTGTAGAAAAAGAGTAAAAGAAAAGTCATTTTAGATGAATATTTATCAAAAGCCTCCCTAGGCAAGTCACTTTGCTAGAATATGAAGTTATTATAAATGCTATATGCAAATGACAATTTTAACAAGTATGGTGTGACAAGGAGAAAAAAAGAAGTGAAGGGAAAGAAGATACAGAAAAAGAGAAGTAAGGAGAGAAGGAGGGTGGGTAAATGGAAGAACTGCAATTCTGGGCTAGAAACATTAAAAGAAGAACCATTGACAAACCAGTTGAAAAATTAGGCTGGGAACAATGGAAGCTGGAAAGGGTAGAACTTCTCAGACAGGATTTTCAGAATGAAGTCAAGATTCCCTACACCTTCTCCCTTTTATTCAGTTGTTTTTGTATTGTTTACATTTTACTAGTGATATCCTTTTTCTGTTTTCATCTCTGTTGGGATCATTGATATTGTTAAACATAGGTAATGACTGACTATTCTGGTTGTCATTGAGTTCCTTCACATATCAGTCCACTGGGTCTGAGTGGAGAGAAGAGCCCCCTTCCTCTCTGCCTTGATTATTTCTTGATATTTTGCATTTCTAGTAAAGAGACAGTAGGACTGCCAGTTTTGACATGTAGAAGTCATTCTTGTGCTATTGGAGGGGTGGCCTATGCACAGGCCAGTGGTACAGATACCATCTTGTCTGTTAAGAGTTTCTTCCTTTTGCGATAAACCCTGGGAAGTAGTTTCTCCGAATTGACAAGAACTCTTTCTTTACTTCAGAGATGGGAGACAGGTTCCCACAGCACACTCATTGTTTAACATTAACAATAAAAATAAAAAGCACACAGATTTGAATTCTAACCAAAGGGTATGTGAACTTAAAGAGACAGGGATATGGCTGGAACAATCAAAAGCCTATGCCAAGCAGAACAATAGCATGCCTCCACACTTTCCTTCACTCACCTAAATTGTCTGGTAAAGTAGCAGGCAAACCTTACCTGCAGAAGGATCAGTTCTGCTTCTCCCAGCCATGGCCTCCACGATATAGCCTTTGGGTCTGGGGATTCACATATGCCAAGATGGTAAACAGCCGCATTTTTCACTTCAGATTTGTTTAGCATATTAAAGGAAGTCATGTGGGTCTGTGGTATGCCCTCCAATTCATTTATAATCATAATTAAATTGAAACTTATGTGACTCTGGAAACTATTGGGTATCTTAGATACTGTGGATTTTATTTGTATTTGGCTATACTATATGGGAAGAGAAAGGGAAGAGTGTTTAAAGATTTGCCAAAAAAAAAGAAAACAACAACAACAAAAAACATACCAAGTAAAGCATTTGAGCAAACAAAAAATAGGATCACTTATTCATTCATTTATTCCACAGACCTAAATTGAGCATCTGTTATTTGGAATATGCTATAAAAAATACTAGGTTATAATATTAAATAGATTACCTAGGAATTTACATATCACTGATAGAAAAAATAAGCTTACACATTAACAAACCAATATATATTGTAATAATGCTATGAAGAAAACAAAGCAAGAAGCTTTGTTAGAGTGAAGGATAGGAGAAGTGATTTAAAGGAGTAAATGAAAATATGCCTAACAATAGAATGAGACACAAAAATAAGATATTCTTTTTTACAAATGTTTTGAATGACATAGTATCATTTTCCCATTTAACTACACAGATGAAGAATCAGTGATCTACAATATTCTACTTTTCCATCTTTACCTTTCACTACTTCCTTATGACATGTTATGGTTGGAACAAATGGAACTCATTGTCTTCATTCATCATTCCCTCTGGCCCACACAAACTTCTGTAGGACTTTAGTACCCTAACCTGCTACAATTCAGGGTCCAGCTCCAACGTTGCCTTTTTCACTCCTACTCTTCCGCTACCAGACAACTTAAGGGTCTACTTCTCCAGGATCAATGCACTAAAAATAGTTCTAAAGATTTGCAAGACACTTATGCTCTCTGGCTTTACTTTTTTGTTTTGTGTTACCCAAAGCAATTCTCTAAGAGATTTATATAGCTTGCCACTGGTAGCAGAGTTCATTAAACTTAATAACTGGTGTAGATAAAGGTTGTTAAGTAAACCTTCCTCAAGTAACACAGAATTGTTTAAGAAAATGGTTTGGGGACAGTGCCCAGATGAACGTGGTAATAGTGCTTGAGGTGGTGGCAAGCAATATCTATATTCTAGGCCTCTTCAGGGCTTAACATCATGGTTGCCATGCCTAGAGCCATGAGACAAGACACTATTAATGTTAGAGCACTCACCTGATGAATTCACAGTCTACAAAAGACATTGTATTCAAAGTCTGATTTTGCTACTGAGAAGGAAACATTTGAAGCTTGAATAGCATGTTGGATGAGATGCTTCAGGAGGAGTCAGTGCCCATCATATCATATCTGAAGTGTCCCATAGAGAGCCTGAGGCCATTGCAGTAGATATTATACAAGCTTTTATGCTTGATCCAGTCTTCCCCAAGGAGGAGTACTTCAAGGCCTCTGAAGAGATCACGGGGAGCCTTGAATGTGCCAAGGCTATTATGGTGCTGATTGTAGTTCAATAAAAAGTTCTCCAGCTGTGAGTGGCAATAAAAGAAATTGTTGCAGATAACCTTAGCAAAGGGGCCTGCCTCTGGCTTTAAGATATATTGATCATGCCCTGGGTTAGAAGAGTTCTGCCTAACAAAAGTTGTAGAAGTTCTAGCTGCCTGCAAAGAAGGCATGGTCCCTGAAGTGGTAACTTTTGATTGATGAAGATTATAAAAGGCTAGCAAAAGACTTCCAAAGAATGAGAGTTTTTGGTAAAGCTTAGCCTAGGTCAGGCACTTAGCCATAAATGTAGCATCAGAGAAGAATCACAGATGATATATATATATATATATATTCACCCATTTTCCCCCACCAGATACTAAATTACAGAAGGAAAAACATTTATAACTCAGAAACATGATGATGTTGTCACAAATACATGAAGTCAGTGGTATAAATGGTGAAACAAGTCAGTGTTGTATTTGCTCTAGGGTAAGTAGACATATCACAATTATTTCTATCAAGATTTGAAATAAAACAGAAAATTTAGCATCTTGGGATGAAGTGGAGGCTCAGGGGTCATGGCGCTTGTCTGGTTTGTGTGAGGATGCGGATTTGAATCCCAGCACTACATACACAATGTAGTGATGGGGCAATGAAAGGCACATGAAAAATTAAATAATATTGATTCTTTTTCTCTTTCTCTTTCACTGTTCCTTTTTCTTAAAAAAATTTAGCATCTGGATAAAATCAGACTCTTGCTAGTTGTTAATGACTTAGTATTGTGATCTGATATGCCTACTAAGTTCTATCATCCTCAGAGTTGAAACTATGTCTTTGTCTTAGCCTTTGACTTTTTACTGTTATATTCATTCATCACTATAAATGATGTTTTGGGAAGCTAAACTTTTGCCCACTTGATAAATTGCTGAATAATATTTATTGTAATACTCTAACTTATTACATGCTTCTTTTTCATGTTTGTGGCCAATACACATGAGCTCATGCCCTCATCATGGAGCCATGTATAACCCAGAGGGTAAATCCAAGTTTTAAAAACACAGACCAGCTCTACTCTTTAAATAGCTTACTTTCAATTTCACAGTTTTCAGAATGAAAAAGGGATGAAAACATTACCCAGATCCCTAAGTCTTTTTTTAAATTTTATTTTTCATACGATTACCCAGTAAAGTTACAGTGTAAAGCTTTGTGAATTTTGACACATGGAGAGCTTTGCATAGTGACCACTACAATCAGCGCATAGGGCAGTTCTATTATCATCCAAATCCCCTATATTATTGAGTTAGAGCCACATTCTTCTTCCCCTCCTCTTGGAAATTAACAGTCACAATAGCTTTGTCTTTGTGAAGATGTCATCTGAATAAAATCATACAATGGATTATCTTTTGAGGATGATGATCTAGATAGACTATATAATAAATGAAGGTGAGGGGTGCATGCTAGATTGTGTGATGTAGAAAAGTGGTAGAAAATGAGGCCATATCAATGTTGGACTAGGATTGATCAGAAGATGCTTTGTGGAACAGGTCAAGTGTGGAGCATGGTTCTCAGTGAAGTCCAAAGTCTGTAGAAATGGAAAAAATAGGGAATAACATTTTAGAGGGCAAAGACTAAGAATAATAAGTAATTAAAGAAATGAGGGAAATAGCATAATTGGGAGGGGAGAATCCAGGCATGTTTGGTGGCTTTTAAAATGTATAGCAGTGGGCTGGAGCTGTGGCTCAGTGGTTATGGCACTTGTCCTGCGTGCACGAGTACACAGGTTCAAACCCCAGCACCACATACACAAGTAAGTGTCAGAGGAATGAAAACCAGATGAAAAACTAAATAAAATTGATTTTATCTCTCTCTCTCTCAATGTCCCTCTCTTTATATTTTTTAAAAAATGGATATCAGCATGAACAAAGCTCTAGTGTATGAGGATTAATTAGTAAGTGATATATGAGATGTGCTACCAGGCATATCATACTTGGAAGATAAAGATGGTGGTTGATGCCTGAGGAATAGATAAACTGAAGGGGAGAATGCTAGGCAATTAGCGTACAGCCAAAGATTAAAACTTGAGGGATAACCGGGGTCCAGGGAAGACAGACTGGTAGAAAATCTAAACAAGAAACAGAAAACATGTGTACAGCTTAGATGAGAACCAATTCTCAAAAGAGAGGTTGGTGATCAAAACGTTAAATATCCTTCAGAGTTCAAAAGAGTGTGGTGTATGGTCTGGAGCTGTGGCTCTGCAGTTACCATGCTTGCCTGGCATGCACAAGTACGCAGGTTCAAACTCCAGCGCTCACATACACAACTGTCACAGCAATGAAAGCCATGTAAGAAACTCAATAAAAATTGATTCTCTCTATCTGTCTCTCTCTCACACTGTCCTTTTCTCTTAAGAAAAAAAAAAGAGTGTGGTGTAGAAGAAATTAGTGGCAAACTTGGAGAAATTTGGTTGTAATGGAATTGTGGGGATAAAGGCTAGATTGCTAAGGGGTGAAGAAGTTACACTAAAGGTAAAGATGAAATCAAAGCAGAGTGATTATGAATTATCACCATACAAAAAGGAATAGTAGGATTAGGTGAAGGGTTTACAAGCTAAGCATTGGAAGAAGAGATGAGATGTGGTGAGCAAAAAGAAAAGAGCCAAGAAATTTCCCTCATGAGACAGAGCTTATGAAGAGTTCCTTCAGTCAAATTACCTTTGTGGGAATTTGGTCTGATTAGGGCTGTTGATCAAATGGACATCCAATAATCTTCATCAGTTTCTTCCATCAGCACAAAAGAAGTACTATTATAATTGTTCTGTTACTTAAATTTTTCAATTCTCATACAATATACCTTCACCCATCACAAGCCTCCCCATTCCAAGAGAATGAATTAATATTGTACTAAACCAGTAGTAACTACTTTCAAATATAAATGCTTGAAAGTTTATAGAAAACTTTCATAAACATTTTACTTTACCTACCAGTAATATTTAGAGTCAATAATAAAAATTACTGTGCTGTATAGCTGTTTGGGAAGATTTTCCCAACCTCATTACAGAGATACCACATTTCTCTCATAGAACTCAACCATGTCAATCAAACAGTAGTATCCCTAAGCATTTGCCTCCAATTTTCTTGAACTGAAGAAGCTCTCATAGTTGTTAGTATCTAGCAAGCTGAAATTTTAAACAAGGTTTTGCTTGCAACCAAAATTGATTTCTGTAATTCTCTCCAGCATGGTTTTTCTGACAAGGCTGTTTCTAGATTACCCAGTGTTTGGGCTTAGTTCATGTTGCTTATGTAACTTTAATTCTTGCCTCTAAGCTGCAACCTGGTCCCTCTGCCAATCACAGCTGGAAGCATCGTCCCATGTTATGGACTCTTTCATCAACAGGGCTCTACCAATCACTACTATCGACCCTTTACTCCTCATAAAATAAAAACAGAGACTTCGAGGGCTGCTTGACATTTTGTTTGGGTTCCCTGAAGACCCATCCAGGACACCTCCATGGATCTGCTTTACTCTGTAAGGATGATCTATTTCACAAAGACCCTACCATAACTCAAAGTAATCTTTAAAATAAACCTTGCAGGACAAGCTAGGGCATATTGATTACTTCTCCTCTATATTTGTGTCCTGGATAGAAGCCAACCTGTCTCCTGTGGATTCTGGATGCTTATAACTTTCTGTTTAAGAAGGATGGCAGTAAGGTACAGCTAACACCTATGGTCCTACCAGAATTTAAAACTGTTAATCCCTGAGACTCTTTAGCTGCCATTCTTTAGCTGCCATTATGTTTTAGGCTGAAGGGCATGTAAAGTCAGCTTTTAAAATTTGCAAGGAGTAAAAGTTTTGCAAAACCCTATAACCAGTAAAAGAAAAGCTTTTCTAAATAGGGCTCTTGGGCAGACTTACATGAGAATGTAGAAATCAGCTACCTACATGGCACTGTTTGCAAGTTTCCTCGGCTTCTAATTTCTTTCCTGGAATGTCATAGAGCCTGGATTTCCCAAGGAAAGATATATGTGTATATATATATATATATATATATATATATATATATATTTATAATTACATGTTACCCTGCTCCATCAGATTCTCTTGTGAGAGTAGCACACTCTAAGTCATTAGCCCATTAGTAAACATTAGGCTTCCAGATTTATCTTGGCCTTATCAAGAGTGATTTTTGACACTTGAAAGCATTGGTTTAGAGGGAATAGCACACACAAGAGGGGAGGAAGTTTCAGAGAGGAAAGAAAGGAGAGTCAAACAGGTTAACAGTTTAAAAAATCTGCTTTCGGTTGCTTTTGCTAGGCTAATGGTGATTTTGTGCTAAAATGTCATTAAGCACTTTTGCAGGCAGGCCATCATAGAGCTCAGTGACATGTCCCAGTGAGGAATGGAAAAAGAAACAACACCCTACTGTGTGAGAACAGGGAAGGGAAATAGAACTTCAAAATTATTAGCAGTGTTTGCTTTTTGTTGATGAGAAAATCATAGGAATTTCAAAATTCATGAAATTAAATTATCCTATAATTTATTATTATACTGAGAAAACCCATATTTATTACATAGTAATTCCCTTATTCATTACTTTGTAAAAAGTGGAATAAGTACAGGGAAAGTATCTAATATTTCAATAAATAAAAAAACTGTCTTTTAAAAAAGACCTACTTAAACTAGGTCACCATATTTTTGGCAGCAAAGAGGTTAGTAGAGAATAATGTCAAGAAAAAAATGTATATTCTATACTGAAATCTGAAGGGACTGTATGTAGGGAATCGCTACAGGGCTTTAATGTTCAAATTGAATTTAAGAATAAGGAATCATGCATGGATGCCAAGGAGAAAGGTCAAGTGAGGCAGGAGAAAATGAAGGATTTACCAAAAGGCCAACCATATCCCTGAGAACTAAAAGGGAATGGGCATTTTTAAAATGCACTGGACCAGATGTCAGTGAAGAATAAAGCAGTGATGACATGGGAAGATATTTCTTCTAGCAGCATCAGTAGAGAGATAAGCCAAGGGAAGGTTGGAAAAATTGGATTTAAGACTGCTCAACCAAGGACCCCAAAAGAGGTGGTTAACAGTAAATGAAACCATCTGCTGGTATGGAGTTGTAAGTGACAGAGGAAAATGGGAGACAGGTAAATAATTTACTGCTGCTGCTGGGAGATTTTAAATGAATGCACCTTTCTAAGAATCATTAGACAAAAATGGAAGGAAGTTTACTTGATTTGAGATCAATCCTGAGAGTGGCACAAATTAATTAGAGTGGGATCAGGGAACTAATGGCCGAGGGAGTGGAGGCAGAAGAGAATGTGGGTGACCCAAAAGGGCTTGGTTTCAGTTATGCTCCATAAGAGAAAAATAGGAAAGACACTGGCCTTCTACTGGAAGCAAAGGCATGAAGGATGACATGAAGCAGAGCTACTTATTCCCAACTTTGCTTCTTCTCTGTCAAGAAGAAATAGACTGAGCATAATGAAGAAGGAAATTTGTCTGTGAAAATGATTATTTACCCAGTATCCTTAAGAAGAAATACATTTTTGTTGCTGTGATTCTATACTATAACCACAAAGAATAATAATTGCCATTTTCTTATTTTCATGTAACTATTTAAGTTATGTATGTTCTTTATAATGCCTCTAGGTCAGTGGTTTTTAAACTTCTTGCTTGTGACCTACTGTAGGAAATTATTTTATATTGTACCCTTATAAGCAAATGAACAGAAAAACAAGCTTTTCATAAAAATCTGTCTTTGTTACTTTAGTTATGTTTAAATCTATTCTATTCTTTTACTTTTCTAAACAATTTAACCTGTGACCCACTAACTTGATATCATGACTGACCAAATAAGTAGCCCACCATTTTGAAAGACACTGCTATACATTATAAGCTAAGTGATTCCATCCTGTCGTTTACTGCTTTGTCACTCAAATGCATTTTTCCATTGGAAATAATTGTTAGTGTTCTTTTCTTTTTTTCTGGGGTAAAATAAATAGTTTCCTGAGACTCAATACTGTGAGGATTGATAATAAATATCTGAACTAACCCCTGGACTCCCAGCAAACTCCTGACCTGCTTTGTTATTAATTACAGAAGTTGAACAGTATTGTCAGGAATAAACTTTGTAACCAATTTGTTTGCATACCATTTTATGAGTTTTAAATTGAAATATTCAAATGTAGTAAAATATATAAATGTCCCAAGAAAAAAATTGCTTATAGGAAATAGTTACAGACTATCAGAATATGCTTGTGAATTGAACTATGAATTTCCAGGGTTCATTTTTTTTGGTAAATGTAAATAAACTCTTTAGAATTAACCGTAAAGCAATCTATATGAACTCTATAATATACCCCAATTTCTTCTTCACAAGAAATATTTTCAATAGAATCATAAATCAATGATGAATATGTGTAAGTTATTTTCCTAAATAGTTAGATAGCGTAACTTGTTTGACTAATGCACCCTTCCTAGTTCTGACTTTATTTCAAGTATTTGAGTTTTTTATCTTTCACATTTGCCTGGGGCCTTCAAAAAGGGTCAATGTTTGTTATTTCAATTTCATGGGATGCACCTCTTAATCCATGTAGACTGACATTGCCATAATGTTGAGCAGTTATTTTTCATTGGTTTAGTGCAGGACTCTTTATCCTTCATTTGTACTTATTTTCCTGTTTCATGGCAGAACTTTAAGTGTGAGGACTAAATCTTGTATGATCTTGAGGACAGGAGCTGAAGCCAGTATTACCTTCTGTGAGCTCTATTTTGCTACTCTTCTATTCCAAACTCAGTAACAGGTTATGATTTACACTTCAATTACTGAATATCCTTCTTCAAACTTTTCTTATAGTAGTTTCCCTACATTAGGCTGTTAGACCTACTGATTCTCACATCCACTTTGCCTCTGGCTACTTGTGTATCTTTGATTACAAAGCTCTCTACCAGAAATAATTATTTTCCCTCTTCAAATTTTACCATTTCTTCAACCAAATCCCATCATCTTAAAATAAAACATAACAATGTTTTTGCCCCTGCCAGTCCCATTGGTTGTTCTCATCTCTTAAGTATCTGTTATCTGTACAACTTACTTGCCAATTAAGGACAATATGAAATGGTATGATTATTGTTTTTCTTGTATTTTTAAGTGCACATCTTTGATTTGCATCATTTTTGTCTATTATACTCCACAAAATTTGTTGAACACCTGCTGTGTGTCAAATATTGTGCTACGTATGAGTCTGAATGTAGAAATTAACATTTTATATGTATTACAAAATATGAAGGAATATGACAGTCTAGGGCTTGTTCACATTTTTCCTAGAAGACTTTTACAGTTAGTATATTCCCAAAATTCACATCATTCTCAATATTTCCTAGATCCCATACATCTGGGTTTTGTTGTGAACAATTCTCATTAGCAAAATATGAACAGAAATAATGCGTCATTCTGGTTGGAAGCAAGAGAGAGTAAGTGATATTATATGTCTATGGCTTTCAATGAAAGGCTGTGAGATGGCAAAGTACTAAGTTGGAGGGAGCCTGAGTCCCTGGAATCCCTACTGGACATCAGCACAGACAGGGCATGAAACCTGCATCAGATTGTGAGATGAGTGAGAAGGCGCCTTCACTGAGTTAAGTCACTGATATTTGGTGGTCTGTTACTGAAGCATCCCTCTTCTATCCTGATTATTGAAAGTAATAATGTTCTGTATATTCATGAGATCAGTAAAGCTGCTTGAATGATATCAATCCTGAATGAATTATTAGGTCCTCAAGATTTTGCATTAGTAGATATCCTTTTCATTGTCCTGAAAAGTGTTATTGTAGTCAGCTTTTTGCTGTTGTAACTAAAAGACCAACAAGAACAATTTTAGAAGAGGGAAAGTTTACTTTAGGGTTCACAGTTTGAGGTCCCATTCCAAAAATAGGCTGCTCTGTTTTCTGGGCTCAAGATAAGGAAGAACATCATGACAGAAGAGTGTGGCAGAGGGAAGTGGTTCAGAGCATCATCAGAAAGCAGAGGGAGACTCCATGCCAGACACAAAATATATTTATCCCAAAGGCACACCTGCAAGAATCCAGCCGCACCCTACCTTCCTTCAGTTACCAATCATTATTGCCTTCCATTCTCAGGGTTGACATCATTCAAGCATCTTTACTAATCTTCTCATGAACATACACATTATTATTTGTAATAATCAGGATAGAAGAAGTATGCTTTAGGAGATTAACTCAGTGATTGGGTTAAGGCTTTCATAACCCAGTCATTTTACCTCTGAGCCTTTCTACATTGTCTCACACAGGAGCTTTTGGGGGACACCTAGTATCTAAACCCTAACAAGTACTCTTTATTCAACAATAAAATTTTGTTGAATAAGATAAGTAAGCAAACTAGAAATGATTATAAGGACAAATCATTAGGACAGAACCAGAGGAAATAATTAGTGATAATATACCCAGAGTCAGAAGCAGAATTTAGCAAAAAGGAGGAGATTGAGGATCAACAAATAAAAATTGTCAAGATAGCAGAATTTTCTATATTTTGAATTTCCTTACTAGAACCCACTGGTAGACTGTTTTTTTGTGATTTATTAGGACTAGCATATAGGGTTGGCTAATGAGGATACATTAATCTTTACTCACTAAACTAAGGCACTTTGCAATGGAGAATGCAATAGACTTTCAATTTCTAAGTCACAGATCTTTGGTAGTCTCTTGTCTGGTTGATACTTTTTGGTTCTTCTGAAGAGGATCTTCTCCATAGAGCCAATAGGATAATAATAAAAAAGTACAAGGAAGCAGAAATTTTTCCTTATGGAAAAATAGAGATTATTTTTCTAATCACTATTGCCTTCCATTCTCTGTCATCTGTCCTGAGCCAATTCTTTTTATTTGTTCTATAGCAAACCAACGTTTCAAATCCTGGGTGGCGATTGAGAATTGTGGCTAGCAGATATTAAATTATGTCCCCATATGGGGCAAAATGTGAATACATTAATAAATTGGTTTCACTTAATGGAGGTAAAATAAAAAGATATCTCTCTATATCTCTTTTGTCATTGTATCTCTGTACTCTTAATTAATCTTGAAATTTTCAGGCAGAATAATAAAGGATAATACACTGATGGTCTGTATACACTTAGACACACATACACACATGCCTGATACATAAATCATCCAGAAAATACAATCTTTGAGAAAATATTTATTAAAATAAGAAACTATTATTGAATGATATGCCTCTTTTATAAGTATGAATAAGTCAGCCACAAATATGTTAGAGAGTCAAGAAAGTAAATCCTGCCTTAAAGCAATTTTATGCTTAACTTTATGCATAATCTGTTTGTTAATTACAAAACATTAGTTTTTTAAAACATTTTCAGCATTCCAGAAAGACAGAGAGGTGGATTTTGTTGTCTTCAGATGGCAGATGAGGAAACTTTGACCTAAAGCTATAATACTGCTTGCTCAGGGCAATTTGGCTACTCTGTGGTTGGACTGGTTGCAGCTCTGTTCTGCTGACTGCTAGTCTGGGACTCTTTCCACTCCATCACATTTTATGATGTATAAAGATAATTACTCTAAGGCCAGTCATAGATGTGACAACTCAGTGCAGGGGAGGCAGTGAACCAGCAGACTTTGCTGCTGCTGTTCACTGATGGCCTGAGATGCCCTAATATCTCATTCAGGGCTGAACAAACTTGAGACACAAAGAAGAACAGCTCAGCTCCAACTATTTGATTTTTTAGGGGGTACAACCCTTCCAGAAAAACAGGTACAGTACCCTCCCTTGCATAATTGATGGCTTTTCCTGAAGGCTATCAAACATATCTGCTAAGACTGCACTAAATAAAATGGCTGTCACCAAGCCATCTGCTGCATTTGAGCTTCCCCCCGCCTCTAAGATGCAAGTTTTCAGTTTGCACAGCACTTCAAATTCTTAATACACTTGAGTAAGTCATTAATATTTCACTTTCATTACCATGTATTAATAATAAGAATTTAGTGATCTTGTTCATCTAACTCCTAGAAAACAAATAATTACATTCATGCATATTGATTGTCAGATAACTAAAGATGTTTAGCCTGGAGCTATGAAAAATCCACCAGCAGGCTCAGTTTTGGTTATAAGCCATATTCAAAGTATATCAAATTGATGTTTGTGAAACACAAGAGACAGCAGAAGAGTAGTTCTGAAAGTTGGAAGGGATGGCAATTACTAGATCCCACTAAGTGTCTCTGAAGTCTTTTAGGATGTAGGTTTTTGGCAGGGGTTGAAAGACCTGAAAGATACTCAAAGCAAAGGTTAAGTCAAGAAACTTTGTTCTCAGAAGTTTGTTTTGTTTCTTAGTAGGTGGGGATGGGGGTCATTTTCTTGTTTTTCTGTCCCAATTAAGGATAGTAGGTTGTAATGGTAGATATCTGCCTTTGACATTGTTCAGTGATTCAAAATTTCTTTAAAAAAGGGAAAGTGTGCATTTACCTAAAGATAAGTACTGCACTAGATCATCATGACTTAGCATACACAAAACAGTGTCTATTCCTCCTTACTAGACAATATGCAAGTGAGAAAATAAAAGAGACAAATTTAATTCCAGACTCTGCTAAGTTCTGTGAAAAAAAATAAAATAGGCTGCTTTGATGTGTGTGTGTGTGTGTGTGTGTGTGTGCACGCGCGTGTGAAGAGAGAGAGAGAGAAACTAACTACTTTAGATGGAGGTTAAAGAAGGCTAAGAGAAGATGCTTAGGTTAAGGTGATAAGAAGTCAAGCATGCAAAGAACTAGGGAAAGTGCCAAATGCATAGTGAATAGTTGTGCAAAGTCCACAAAGCAGAAAAGTGCCTAGCTGGCTCTAGAAACTGAAATAAAGTCATATGGATTGAGAAAAGAGAGGAAATGACATCAGATTATGTGCTAGGCCTATATAAGTGCCAGATCCTGTTAACCTTTGTAGCCATGATCAGACTTGTGAATATTCTTCTAAGGAAGTGTCATGAGAATGCATTGAAACCTTAAAGGGTATTAAGCAACAGCAACATCAGGGATAGAGATAAGGGTAAAAATCATGTTTCTGAGTTTAGAAAACTGGTAGATAATGATAATGACCACTAAGTCAGAAAAGGTAGTGGGAAGAAGAAACTCACCCTTTCAAATCCTGATGTTTTTTAAGAAGAGTGATAGTTTGTCCTTGTGTATCTGGAATAGTCTAATTTATGGTTGTTGTCCAACAATTTTAATTGTGCCTCTTTCTATTCTCAAAAGCATATCAGTTTAATCAGTAGAACATCTGGACACTTAACTACCTGTGGCTGTTACTCTCCTGGCTTCATAAATACTTGCCTCCTAACAGCTTGTTTTCCTGGCTGTCGTCTGGATGCTGCTATCACTTCAGAGTGGTTTGGTTCGGTCCACAGTGAGTGTTTCCCTCTCTTAATATCCTCTGTTGGGGTCTGAGGATGTGGCTCAGTGGTACAGTGCTTGCCTGGCATGCATGAGTCCCTGGGTTCCCCAACAATGGGGAAAAAAAAGCCTTCTGTTGGTTGCTCACTTCTATCCACTCCCCATTACCAACTCCATATCAAGTAGCAAAGTTTCTTTCAACATCAACCTCTTCCCACAGGGAAAGGTCGTTAGACCACACTGGAATTGTCTCTCAGTGAGTTCTCTTCTAGGGTGTGCAGAGTAAGGATGTGGACAACAGCTATGGTTTACACGGAGAAGATTCAATAAGACTGATGACAGCTGGGGTTTGTCAGATTCCCTGTCTGCTCTTGAACACAGAAGCCTAAATAAGGTCTCTCTCTGTACCAAGATTTTTATTTTTCTTGAGTCACCAAACTGAGGCAGCTACAACTTCCATTGCTCTCTCTTAGTCCTTGAGTTGAGATCTTGCCCTCTCAATTCAGACATTTCATCATTCAACCTCAGGACATATAGATAAACCAGCCAAAAATATTTATGAAGTTTTCCATGCTCAATATTTTGTATTCTTCTAGTTTTCTTTCCTCTTGTTTCTTGCTTTTCCTTTATATGAAGTCTAACTTTAAAGACACTGAGCAGCTTATATTACTGTAGATCATGTGCTCTTTCATTACACCTTTGAGTTCGGCATTCTTTCTGCCTATAATCTTCATCTGTTTAACCAATTCTTGTTCACTTTCAAGGCTAAGCACACTGCTCCCAGTGAAACCTACATCTTATTATCATAATGTCTGCAGTCCTGAGATTAGACAGAGATGCAAAGATGAAAAATAAAGGACCTGAATCTATAAGAGTAGGTGGTAGTGATACAGGGGAGACAGGACCGTCAAGCTTTGTCTTCTGACTACAGGGGTGGAAAAAACACAACTTCAGACATTTGGGTGTAGTACACCTCTGTTTCTTGGAATACACACAAATGACTTCCATTTCTTCTACACAGGATCCTCCATTCCCCCAGGTCTTCAAATCCTTTTGTTTGTATCTTCTCTTGAATCTCTGGAACTGGCAGCAAGGAGTTTCCATGCATAAAGCTGGCTGAGAAGGGAGGAGAGCACTCTTTTTAATAAGCAGATGGTCTGTATAGATGCGGGGGTGTTAACATTAAAAACATATGCTTGGTACCAGAGAGAGAGAGAGAGAGAGAGAGAGGGGGGAAAACACAAAAGAGGATCATGAGGCACATGGAATCTGTAAACAAGTAGTCTTGTGGAAGTTTCTCATGTGAGGGAAACAGCTTTACAGGGTGGTATGAAGAAGCTTGCCTGAATATTTCTGATTTCATCTGCAAGACTGTTTACCTGACATGAATTATAATAGCATATTACCAAGAAACGACATCTGCAGAGATGATAGCTAGATGAGCTTGTGTTTATTTGTTTGGTTTTGTTTTCTAACCCATTTGAAGAAATAAAAGCATTAGAAAATAATCATCGTGATTTTTCACTCAATCTCTATAGCAGATAAAAAGAACTAACCTTTTTATCAGCATTTGGGTTTTTTTGTAGGTATATAACATATACAGAAATCAGAAATAGGTGTAAAGAGTTCATACTTGTTATTACCCCAATGATTTTATTTCTAATTAATGTGCTAATTTGATTTTAGAGCAACGATTTTGATTTCCTATCAAAAATAGAGATAAGTGGACAACAAAACATCCCCATGTTAAAAATACATTATTGCTTGTTAAATTTGACTTGGTTTATTCTATTCTTATTTCAGTGGGTGGAAATCAATATAGCAGCATAATTTGTATTTTGATTAGGTTAATGTACTTTTTCCATTTTTACACTAAAAGAAAATATATAGAAGTGATGAGAAACATGAGCTGAACTAAAACTATAGCATAATGAAATGAACATTGGATTAGGAGTCAAAAGATCTTGGTCCTGCCACTATATACCTAAGTGACCTTGGTTAAGGTCATCTGATTGTTGGAATCATTTCCTTGACTATAAATCGAAGAAGTTAATCTAAGTCAGGGATCACAAACACTTCAGCCTGGACCAGGCTGGTATCATATATGAATAAATCTGCCCAGGAATAAAACTATAGGGGTTGGTGAGGTTTGTGATGAATGAGAGAAAACATGTGTCCTTTAAATGGACAGCTACTTCTAAGTCCCAATTAAATATTTCTATGTGATAGTAGAGACGTGTTTTCAGAGCTTTGAATTTTTCAGTTTTTCAAGTTCCAAATCCTGAATTTGTGTCACATAGCTCAACTTTTTTTTCAAGGTAATTTATTTAAATCAAAATTTAAAAAGAGAAGAAAAAAATGTAGCGTCAAATAACCATGTCAACAGATTCTATGAGCTAAAAACGAGAACTCTAAATCTCTAGGATTTTTTCTAGTTTTAAAACTCAAGGACTCTACGGTAGAAATTGCAGCAAAAAGGAATTCACTTTTGCTTAAAACAGACCATGTCATTTTTCTGTGATCTGAAAAGAAGAAGGCTGCCAGAGATCTGGTGTGTTAATTCAAGAATGGAAGTGCTAAAGGAGGGCTGAGTAGCCACTGCTGGGGATGTGGTGGAGGAAAGTTTCCTGTTTGGATGCCTGTGTGCACATGTATGCATGAAATGAAAGTGTGTGTTCTCTGTGTGTATATGTATGCATCAGTGAAAAGGAAGGGAACTCAAGAAAATTATTCCCTCAGTCTTATTCTGTGAGTTATGAGTCTAGCTTTGTACTTATTTTCACTTCTTTTTTGTTTTCTTCTTCTAGCCCTTATTCTTAGTATTTTCACTATTTTTTTTTCCTCAAAGTAAGTGGTTTGGCTATTTAGGATTGGGTAGGAATGAAAGGTGGTGATAAATTCAAAGGAAGGTGTAAAGCAGGGGGAGCAAGAAAAGGGAGTTGAATTACCTGCCGATACTGTAGTTAGGAAAGTCTGTTATTTCAAGCTTGACTTATCTTTACTGTGGACATAAAATATGATCAGGGAGTGTGATATCAGTGCATCCACTCTCAATAATTGATATGATGAATATTCTCAACCTTCCAACACCTCCTATATCTCCCTATATCTCAAGAAACTTCATTTATCAGCCACGTTTGAAATGTTTGAGTAATCTCAGTGATGTATGGAACCCTGACACTCCCTTGTTAGAAATTCGTGCTACTAACATTCTATCAAATTAAAAAGCCACTGAGCTCTTGTGCATAAAATTATCATAAATTACCTTCTGAAGGTTCATTGCTGTTTGGAATGTTTAATTGCTCACTCAGCTGAACTTTAACAGCTCAGTATTATTAATCAACTTGTCACAAGGTTTTGCATTATGTAGTCTTTAGATGGAATTGGGCAAGGTAGAAACTTGTGCTTAAGTTGGTCTTATTGTAGCAAATCGCCAACAAATCCCGATAGAGTTTGCATCTTTTATTTGCTAATTACAATACTTTTTTAGAAAGAATTCTTAGGAAAACTGGGTTATCCTACAGTTTTCAGTAAAGTAAATGAATTCTTTTTCAAAGTAGAGAACGGTACTGACCATTTAAGAGACAAAGAAGGCAGGTGGATGAATGATGTACCTACTCAAAAGTGATCTTACACATTCCTATTGAATTTCAGTTAGAATGACAGACAAGCTTCAAGATATTGCTGATATTCCTATCATGGTTTCTAATGTGACTTCATAGTAATTGTGCTTAAAATTAAAGTTTGAAGGAATGGGATGTTTTAGATAATTGAATTGTGTTCTGTGTGCTGTTATAATAAATTCAGAGTTGATTGATTTCCAAATAATGTTTTTTTCTTCACCTAAGTTAGTAAAGCCACATCACAGGCTAAAATTTCATACCAAATTCTAGTTCTTTCAATTGTTAACCCCTAAAAATTATTTAAAGCTCCAGTGGATATTGTTGCTACTTTCATAAGCTTGAGAATATGAAAATATTTCAGTGAAAGTGAAAATACTCTAATATTTTATACTGTACATAATTATTCCATTTCTTTCTCTCCTTCTCCCTCTCCCTTTTTCTCTTAGTGATTTTTTCAAACTGTAAAAATCTGAAAAATTTATTTTTTTCCATCAGTCATGTATTTCACATTTACAAAGCAAATGTGTTTTTAGAAATCTAATAAATAAATAATATCCACCAAAGGAAGGAACCATAGCAATTGTGGTAAGGTAGCAATGGGGTCAAGAAGGGTCATGTTCCAAGCCTACTGATAAAATATTAGCATATGTGAGATGTTTGCAGATGCCTATCTTTTTTCTTTTTGTTTTAAGAGGGAATCAATTTTATTTATTTTAGAATGAATTTTATTTATTTTTTTCCATCTGGCTTTCACTTTTCCAACACTTAGCTGTGCCTGTGGTCTCTGTACATGCCAGGCAAGCACTACTACTACTGAGCTACTTCTCCAGTGCTAGATGCCTGTCTTGTGATCACAAAATAAAAATCAGAATCTCATGATTCCATCACCGGAATTGAAACTATAGGACCACCAATGGACATCTAATCTTATTGGAAAGATCTTTGGGGGGCTGAGCGGTGGCTTAGCAGTTACAGAGCATGCCCAGCATGCACAAGTACGCAAGTTCAAACCCGAGCACCACGTACGCAATGCAGTCTCGGAGCAATGAAAGTCACGTGGAAAACTAAATAAAAATAAAAATAAAAATGATTCTCTCTTACTGTCCCTCTCTCTTAAAAAAAAAAAAAAAAAAAAGAACGTTGGTACCAAAATCTTTTTTTGGAAAAGAAACTGCCTTTGCTACAAATTCTTCTCTAAAAAATGTGAGTGATGTTTTAATATATTTGCCTATTAGCCTCATCACTTTTCATGCAGGAAAGAATGGAAACAAGACACCCACAGAAAGACTAATTCAAAAACAAGTGGATCTTGAGATGACTAAAGATTTTTCTCCTTGCTCACATTTCACTCCACCCACCCACCCAAACCCAGCACAGCACAATTTCACTCAAAATTCCTATAAGTAGCTCATGGTAACTTTGAAAACAGACTTCATAATCCAGTCTATTCTTCCTTTCATCCTATTACTGCTTTCATCACTTTCTGCCCTCTTTTGACCTGAAAAGAATGGTGCATTTATGGACAGAAAATAATTTATATAGTTTAAGACTTTGAGTTTGTTAAAATGATATAAACAGGTAATAGTACATCACTGACTGAACATTTGCGTTAGGAAGGGAAGACTGGTACCAGCATACACATCATTTGTAGAAACGAATCCGTGAATTTCTTATCATCATGATCATGACATCAGTTAAGAAAGGTTGGGCTTCAAGTAACAGAAAACCTGATGATTAGCCATGGAAAGAAGGTTTCATTCTTCTCATATAACCAGAAGTCAGGAGACAGGATATTATTGCTGCTATCAATTCAGTGTTCAAAGACACCATCAAGGACCCAAATTATTTCTTTACTGGTTTTAGTCCACTGTCTTTCCCATGTTGGCTTTTTGAATAGAGGTTTTAATTGGTCAGTTGTGTCATTCATAAATTAAATAATTTTATTTAGCATTCATAAAATGAATGAGGACTGTGTTCTAATTTTTATTCAGTTAGTCAAATATTCATTCTAACTCTTCCATATTTAACAGGAATTTTTAAAACTTAAGTGAAAGCTTAGGAAACAAGATCTAATGACATGTTATAAGAAGCTTATTAAAGAAAAGTTAGTAGATTTTTTTCTTTCTAAGTATAGCAAAGATGCTCAAGAAGATGTTGGCCAGTGGCTTTATTTTTCCTGGACAGAGGAAATGAAAAAATATCCTATTATTACTTGCATAAGAATTTACTGTCACTGAGGATTTGGAAGTCCTGGAATGAGTAACTTGAG
The DNA here is from genome assembly GCA_004027875.1 of Aplodontia rufa. Taxonomy (NCBI): domain Eukaryota; kingdom Metazoa; phylum Chordata; class Mammalia; order Rodentia; family Aplodontiidae; genus Aplodontia; species Aplodontia rufa. Next base: position 8,653 of record PVKS010008401.1, on the reverse strand, counting down.
AAAGTTGTAAGAATTCCTTAGAAAAAGAATCTGTCTGAGATAATTCAGGCAAACCTTGCTTTGAGTCAGGTTGCATGAAATGATCTCTTGAGGTCCCACTCAATTTGATATCTCTCTCATTCTGTGATGCTAAATTTTGATATGATTGATTAGCATGCATTAGGACTAAATTCCACTCATCGATTCTAGTACCATATAGGGAAAGAAACACCTAGAAATTACCACTTTATTACCAGTTGCAGCAGCTGACTTTCCCCCTAAGCTTTGTAGAGATGCATGTTGAAGAGTAGAATGGAATTCATAGTGTAAATTTTCTTTGGTTCATGGATTATTGATTTAATAGATCATGACATTCCATTTTGTCAGACCTGCAACCACACAGGTTCTGAGTCAGCAGGCAGATGAGTCTAATAAAATATTTGTTGAAAAAAAGCTGCTGCATTGTAAAACTACTCAACTCTTAATTTAAGAAAAAGCTGCTGCATAAGATGAAATTAAAGCTCAATAATGTTTTAGTCAGTTTCCTGATGAAGTAAGATGACCATAACACAAGAGCCAAAACCATTAGAATGCAGAAATAGTTATTTTGGTTTTTTGCTTTAACTTCTGTCATTATTGAATCACAAATTTTAACCCAGAGGAAGAAAGAAAAATTGGGGACCTTTAAGGATATATCATAAAAGATGAAATTATATACAATTGGATTCTTGGTTGTTAGAGGCATGGCTTTCAGAGTCTAGAAAACAGACTCCAATTTGGTATTTGGTCGCAGGTAATTTATTAGGTAGCAAAGGGGAGCAGGACTGTATGCGAGGAGAAGTTGAACTGTGATGCAATTCCAGAAGTAGGTCCAAGCAAGTCACCTTGAGCTCTGGTGATGAAATATTCCTCTAGAGATGCCCGGATGGAGGAAAGGGAATTGAACCATCATGACTTTGCACTGGTAAACCATTGGATGGTCTTTTCTGGGGAAGGGACATAAACTTTGTGAGGCAGGTCCTTTTAACCATTCCTGGTGAGGATCAAATGTTAGGAAATAAATGGCTTGGCCCTGAGGAGACCTGGTGGCATTCCACAGCATCCAGTACAGTGCAGTACTCATTTAATTCATAAAGTAAATTCATCTTATCTAAGAAGAGCTCTCCATCGTGATTTCCTTTTGGGAAGAAACTTTAAAGAAAAATACGAAGCAATATAGACCAGTCAGGACAACAGGCTCAAAGCTATATCTGATACTCAACTCCCTTCTAGATTTTCCCTTACCCTTGCTTAGCACTCCATTTGTTAAGGTGGCTTCTCTGGAAGGGTGACCAGAATCAACCATGAGCCTGTGTTCCCATGCTCTACTCAGACCATGGCTGAGGTACTGCTCCCTTACCAATAAATTGTATACTGGAGTGTCAAGAGATGCCCCAGGGGATCACCTACAGATCATTCTTCCTTGCTTCTTTTGCATAAAACTAGACTGATTATCAAGGTCAATTATCTTTGTTAGGATGAGGATTCCTTTCCTTACCTGCTGCATTGTGGAGCCCAAAATGATCAAGAAGCATCTGAAACTTAAAGTTAAATGGAGCTTTGGGTCCAACAGTCACAATTCCATTTTAGATTTTTTCCCTCAAATAAATCTCTGCACAACTGTTACAGCTTTTCCATAGAATTCTGTGTAAACAGACTTGATTGAGACTTAGAAATTTGGATATAGTGATTTATTAAGGAGTCCTCACAGAAACCACACCTGTGAGGGAAAAACAAAAGCAGGGTTGGGAAGTTAAGCTGCAATGTGGCTACAATAGCAGCCTCAAATGATCCTGCAGGGAGTATTAGAGATAGGATAATTCTTCAGAGATGTCTGCAATTGAGAAGAGGCCAGGCTTGGTAACCTTGAATTGATCAGCCATTGAATCAAGCTATTCCCAGAAGGAATCACAAACTTAAAAAAAAAAAAACCTGTTTATTTTAGCCAAGGCAGGTTTCTGGTTTCTGGGCAGGGACATAGAGTTACTACTATTTTAAAATGGTGTATCACAATAAGCATCGGGACAGTCTTAATATATGAAAAAAATATATAATTAACAAAATTCAATGGAATTACACTTTTTTATTTTAATGGTTACCTGTCTAATATGAATCATTTTTTTCATTTCCCTCTCTTTTATTTGTAAATAATTGGTTTTTTTCCAAATTTCATGGAAGAAAATGTTTTCATGTAAGTATGATCAATGTTATTTAAGAAATTCTTTTGAAAAATGAAATCTGAATACTCCCCATTATACAGTTAGAGAGGTTTGGCAGAGACATTTCAGAGTACTTCTGTCTCCATACCACAAGGTTGACCAAATTCAAAGTCAATAACAATTACTGCATACCTTAAACATGCAAGGCCCTGGGCTAGGTGATGTGAAGACAAATAAAGATGAATAAGATGTGACCCAGGGTCTTTAGGGACTCATGTAGTAGTGGAATATGTTCACCTTTGGTTAGGCATAAATAAGAAAATGCATTTACCCATGTCAGCCCAGCGGAGGGAGCATGGATGTAAATAGTTCATAATTCTGACTAGAATAGCTAGTTGAAGAAAGCATCAAAGCATTCTAGCTTTTCCAACTTTTAGTCTTCTCAGAAAGAATTGGCTTCTTGGGTTTTTGTTTATACCTGTTGACTATCTATTGATGAAATGATTGATCTGTCTCCTAGAATATCAATTGGCACTAATCATAGAGCCCTCCATCACCCTTCATAGTACAAAATGACCTACATCCCTAAAACACAACTTTGACAAAACTGAACTCTGAGATAAAGAAGATGGGCCATATTTTTTTTAATTTCAGTACATAAAGCCATCCAGTACAGATGATTCAAAAGTATTGCTTTGGGTAAAAAGCATGTTTAACCCACATTTTCTTACCTACTATATCCAACAAACAGACGTTCTCTATAACTTGGAAGATTGTTTGGCTTTTAAGATCTCTTGCCTACTAAAGATGTCTATGCCCTATTGTTGAGGCTAGTGCACATATCCCAAGACCAAACATGGTGGCAGCAATCAATCTGCCAAGCCTACCCTAAGTATGTACAGCAACATAGAGAGTCACAGGTTACTTCAACATTCATAGATCTTTTAGGGTTGAAAAAATAAACTGTTTCAGTGATAGTAAGACTAGTGCATGAGCAGACTAAATGTATGTTATGAATGTATGTCCTTAGAGCACTAAGCAATATTCATCCTTGTCTTTAAGTAAGTCTTATAAAAGTCAAAAGGCAATAACCTAAAAATACAGAAACAAAGCTTTGGTCACCCAATGCCATTCATATCTCTCAATATTTCTATGAAGTTCTTTAGTGGCATCTATTAAGCTGACAGGAAACACGTTTTATTCTACCAGGCAGAAAAAATTTCTAAGGATATCTGCAATGAAACACATATTGCAGAATTAAATAGCTTAAAATAAGCATTTTGAGGACAATTTAGAACACCAGGTGGACAGGTAAATCAGTGCATATACATGTATAAAGAATGTTAAACATCTATTCTACCAAATGATGAAAAGCATTCTGGAATCAACAGCGTTAGCAAATCCAAAACTTGGACTGGATCAAGAACCTAAGGACAAAACTCTCAGACATTTCGTGGGATGTGATGGGTTAGGGTTAGGGTTCAATTTTCTAAGCAATTATAATAGCTATAGAATTAAATACTGGCTTCATTTTATTGGCACTATATATTATTTAGCAGTTATAACTGAAAATATGTCAACCCTAAATTGTCCACATGAATAAAAGAAAAGCTTAGGCATCGATGATTTCAGACAACTGATATTTAGGCAGTTATACTTAATTTTAACAAATATTTATTGAATGCTTATTTTATTGGAGGTACTATACTTGACCTATCAGAGTCTTTGCTTAAGGAGCTGTATGAAACAAAGCCAATCATTTGGCAGTACATTTACAAGGTTATATGTAATTAGTGAAAGAGAGAAACAGAGAGGGGGGGAGAGAGAGAGAGAGAGATGGATGTAGAGGAGGGAGGGAATCATTCTAGATGTAAGAATTGCAAGCAACTTCATAGTGGAGGCAACAGTGGCATTTTGAGAAGTAAATGGGAAGTAAGGGGAGGGTGTTCCTGGATGAGAGGTTAATATTGAAAGCAAAATTGGGAAGTGAGAGACAAATTTGGGACATGAGAAATAGGTTATTTTTGCTTGCTATGTAGAACACTTGTACGGAAATAGAAATTTAGTGTGAAAAAGAAGTTTGACAACATACTAGATTTCAGGTTAAGAGATTTCCTTAATGCTATATAATGAGGTTTCTTTTTTTTTTTTTTTTAAAGAAGGACAGTGAGAGAGACAGAGAGAAACAACTTTATTTAGTTTTTCACATGGCCTTAGTTGCTCCAACACTCAGTTGTGTACGTGGTGCTGGGGTTTGAACCCGGGTCCTCGTGCTTGCCAGGTAAGTGCCGAACCACTGAGCCACCGCTCCAGCCCGATAATGAGGTTTCTTAATGTTGGAATTGGAACATGTTGAACCAAATAACTTAGTCGTAGGGGGCTGTCCTATGCAACAAGTAGAGAAATTCTTCTTTTCTCTCTTTTTCTGACAACCAGAAGTGTCACAGGCCACACTATGCACCCTGGGGGACAAAAATCACCCCTGGTTGAAAAATGTTACTTTAGACAAGAGGAGTCATGGAAGGTTTGATGATATAAGATAAGCATTTCCTTACTTTCCACATCACTAAATGATCTAAGATCTTCCTACATCTCTGTTGAATCCTTTCTTGCATCACTAACGCTGTTGATTCCAGAATGCTTTTCATCATTTACACAGAGATCTCTGCAATGCCTATTGATATCTCACTGTCCATGGCTTTTCATCTACAAACCATTTTTTCATACATTTTCTTGCATTCGTATGAATGTGATCACATCATCACTCTGCATAAAATGTTTGCCTTGCATAAAGCAATTCTTAACATGGCTCTTTCTACCTATATAACTTCATCACTTTCCTTAGAATCACATATTCCAACTGTACTGGACTGCTGAAGTTTCTTAAAATTATTATGTTTTATATTGTTATGTTTTTCTATATGATATTCTTTCTATCTGAAACTCTAGTCTTTCTCCTTCAAGGCTAATGCTTATGTAATTTAAATTAATTTTAGGAGTTTTTTTTTTCAAGTTATTTTTTTCAAGAAAACCTTTTCTTCCACAGTTGTGGATATCCCTAACATATTTTCTTAACCATTGTACTTTATGTTGTTCTGTCCTAGGCCAAAAAATTTTTATGCAGTTCTCTATACACATTTTTCCTCCTCCACTGAAATGTACTTTTCTTGAGGGAAAAACCCTCATAATGTATTTGTATATTCATGGTGGAAATTCAATAAATAAGAAAAGAAGATTAATGTGACCATGATGTAAATGGCCATTGCAAGACTATTGAAAGATGAATTTGAGTCTAACACAATGATAAAGGGAAGAGATTTTTAGGATATGAATTAAAGTACAATGAAATATAAATGAAAATAGGAAGCGGTTTGGAAAATATATACGTACGTTTGTGTGTGCAAATATATATGTATTTTCATTAACTTATAGTTTAGGAGTTGTGAAATAAGAAGAAAAGGGAAATAAAAGGGAATGATTCTTTGCTATTTGGTTATAGGTTGAGATGTGATTATGGGGTTTAATGAGTCTATTCCTGCAATAACATATAGCAAGGAAATGGAAAAAAATCTAGAATTAGAAAGATTAGCGATATGAATTTGAAGGTCATTGGTAAAGACAATGACATGATGGTGGGAGTAAGAATGCAAAGAAATTCTGAAAATATAAAGAATAGGTAGCAATGAGAATTAAAGATTACCAAATACACAAATTTAGGGGGCTAGAAAGAAGAATGAGTTAATGAAGCAGTGTCAGATAATTAGGGGAATAAATCTGGAATGGTTATTATCAATTTCTTATCATTTTGATTTGCTTTCACTTCAGATAACTCAAGAAATATTGAAATGGCATTGTGAAATCTATGGTGATTCTCATCACTTCCTATTGACACCAGATGTCACTTTTGGGAATGGTTGCTACTAATGTGAATTATCAGATCATTAAAGAGCTGCCAAATAAATACATGGTACCCAGTTAAATTTGATTTCAGATAAACAATGAATCATTTTTAGTTTAAGCATGTCTTATTCAATATTTGAAACATATTCATAGTTAAAATTATTTGTCATTTATCTTAAATTCAAATTTAACTGAGCATCCTTTTTTTTTTGTTTTGCTAAAATTAGCAACATTAGTCACTGTCACCTTGATGCTGTGGTCTGTGTATTTCCTGAAAGGGCAGCAATGTAGTTTTGACTGATGGTCATTAGCAATCAATATACTCTTTACGGAGTTTTTAAGAGAGAAAGGGAGGGAATCAACTTTATTTAATTTTTCATCTAGCCCTTGTTTCTCTGACACTTAGTTTTATACGTGATTCTGGGATTTGAATCCAGGTCTTCCACATGCCAGGTAAGTACTCCAACCACTGAGCCACTGCTCCAGACCCAAGGAGTTGTTCTGCCCTTGAGAATTCACACATGAGACTTGCTGGCTTTTGGGTAACCTCTGCTTTTGCTAATTTCTAGAATGAGAAGAATCAACCAAATTTCAACAGTTACTTAAATTCCATGAACTCACAATTACTTATGTCTTATGAAGTGTTTCTATTTCTACTTACTAGTGATTATTTTTGGTTTTATAATGGGACTCCTTACCCTGAAGTCCATGCAGCTCTTAAGTGTTCCTAGTAGGTTTTATGATTTCATACAATTGTTTTCTGAGAAAATGCACAATGCTGATAGATTCTAAAAGGGCTCAGCATTCTACAAAGGTTAGGAATACTTTGCTTAGGGTCTTTTTATAGAGATCACCATATATCAAGTAAAATTTGAAACCTTTGTCTTTTATGGAATCTACTTGTTAATGTTCAATAATTTCTGATTATGAACACAGAAGAAGCTCTGCATATGGGGGAAAAAACTTTTAAAAAATCAGACTAAATGATTAAAGTACTAGTTTAAAAATAGGCACAAAAGGCCCCAGGTTCTTTTCTATCTTAAAGGAAAGAAAAAGAACAAAAGATAAGTTAGATGTGGAATTTTCTGGAAACAATTTTAGCATCTGTGAAAGGTCTATACTGTTTTTGTGTGCTGGTTCCTCCCAGGTCTGACATGTGCCACCTTAATCAACACTTTGTTGTGGGTGTAATGGAAACCATGTTCGCTTTGCTATAACTGTAGTGTAAGCTTCTGACATCAGCCAAATGGGACAGACAATCTGAGTCCTGTGATAGACAGGCCTTCTGACAGCTAAATAGAGGACACCCTGTGGAAAGATAGCCTTGATGGATATTATAGCCTCCAAGTGGAAAACCCTCTCTTGAAATAGAGAATTTGGCACAATTTTCCCCAGAAACTCTGCCAGAAATCTTTAATAGTAGAGGCAGTTCTCCTAATCACAAACTCTATTGGTTGGTCTCTTGACACAAATGCTTGGTGCTTTTCCATCTAATCAGACTGGAACATGGAAACTGCCAAGGTTTTCTCGGGTGTTTATATTATTTCAATGGCACTTCCTTTGATTTACCTAAGGGATGTTTTGTTTTAATTAAAGTTTATGACCAAAGACGGGCTGAATAAGTATTGAAGTGGATGTACATTGTTTATGGGTTTTGAATACAATTATATCAACCATAAAAATAGACCAAACAATTTTGCTTGTCTGCCAGAAATCAATTCTTGATCACAGGATTGCAGGTCTTCATTTTGCTTTCATTTAAAGTCATAAAAGGTGCTTGCTGATCATTAACCGGAAAAAACTGTAAAGTCAGTAAATCTCAAAAGTAACATTTATTAAGATTCAATAGGAATGTTGTAAGGAGATCTGATGTTGGTTAAATTATGGACTCTTTCCAATTAGTTGGCTCTCTCTCCAAAACAAATGCACTAAAAATAAAATGACTTCCTTTTTGATGTCAATTATAAAGTGTGTATTTTTTCTTCTCTTTTTGTCTTTTAGGTTTTGATAAGATTTGGCAAGATAGTAGCTATGAACCTCTCTGACACCTGCCTCAGAAATCATGCCAAATGTCAGAAGGTCATTATCCATTTCCTTCACACTCTCTATACCAAATTCTTAAAATAGAAGCAAGAGAACTAATGTACTGAGTAATCCATCTTTATTGAGAACTTTTATTAAAACCAAACAAGCTTTCAGGAGGCAAAGTATAGATTAAAATGATATTCAGAACATACCTATTAACTTGCTGGCAGGTCATACAAGTCCATTAGTACAGAGCTATAATTCTTATAACAACATTTCAACCACTGGTGCTTTCTTTTGCATTTGCAACGATGTTCAGGAGCACAATAAGTAGGGTTCCTGCTCCAGGATCACTAAATACACATGAAGTCAGGTCCACAGCTGCTCTGTGCCCTTCTCACATTCAGCAAATATATCAGTATGAACCACAATTTGTGGTCCTCAGTCTCAAGTCTTTCCTTGGATGTTTGTGTGTTTTAAAGAAGACATCAGTATAGTAATGATATTAATGTTTTATTTCACTTTGCTGCAGGTATTTCTGAATACTCCAG
>PVKS010008400.1:8097-68561 GCA_004027875.1 Aplodontia rufa | reverse complement strand
TGTGGGTCAAAGCCGAGAGAGGAAGAGTGGGAGGATGGCGTGGGGGCGGACGGTGGGCGAGGCTACGTGCCTGGGGCCACCAGAAAGAGCCAGGCGTGAAAGGCCGCGACAACCTGGTCCACCGCGGCCGGTTTGCCCCTACTCGCTCCCCAGTCGGAGTGCCTTTGCCTCCTGGTGGCAGCTCTCGCGAGGAAGACCCGGCGGTGGCAGGCTCCTACTTCACTGGACCATGGCTCTGAATACTAAACAGCCTTTTTCCTGGCCCTGCGTCCCTCCTGGGCTCGCAGAGGCAGGGGTCTGGCTCTCTGACGCTGGAGCCCCCAACCGCCAGGGCCACAACACCATTTGTGTGGTTATTCCAGAGGAATGTGGTTCCAGGAACTTAAAGGAAATTTTAGCAATTATCTGTAAAGATAAGTTTTGCCCCTGTCCTGCAATTGAACACACGGGACAACAGCCAGGACGGGCCGAGACCGTGGAAGCCCACCTGCGAAAGTCCAGATACTGCAGGGCCCCTCGTACCTCAGAGTCGTTGATCACCTAAACACCAGGCCTCCAGCTTTGTGACTTCGTTTTCCAAGTCAGTTAAATGACGTTAGATAGCAGTCCTCCAGGATAATAATATTGATCAGCTTCTGAGTCGCAGGAGCCGACAATCTTGCTTTCAGAATCCCATTGTTTGTGAAACTGGAGAAAAATGGCCTCATTGTCAACACTCGCTCATCCGCAAAGGTCACTTTTCCCACAGAATTGGGAATTAAATTGCTTCTTTCAAGCCAGACATCATTCATGAACAGAAGTTGGGTAGGTTTTTTTTCCCCACCCTGCATTTTCTTACATTCTTTTTGACCTTCTTATTCCATATATTGTGTGAATATAAGAAAGGAAGGAAGGCCAGATCAGTAAGCAGGAAAAAAGATCACTAATCACCCCCTTCTCTACTGCTCCTTAATCATCTTTTTGGCTGTGCATCCTAACCACCCTCCCACCCCTGTTTCTCTACCACTTCTTTAGTGTGGACATTGCCAGGTGTGAATTCTCTGCCTTTCACTTTTATATCATGAACTTTTTCAAGTTGGTATCCAGAAACATGAATAATTTAGAGGATGTTTATCAAAGATGCTAGGCACCAGGCAAATATTTTTAAAAGCTAAAAATATTGCTAATGATGGTTGGAATTTTCATTCAATCCCTCTTCCTTACTAACTGGGGAATACATACAATTTTACATCCCAGGTTTGTTCCCCTATCCTAAAATATTAGAACCTATTCAAAAGTATTAATATTTGCCTTGTCTCATAAATAAAAATAATTAGTCTCAGGTTTCCCTTAAATGAGTTCCCCGTGTGTGTGTGTGTGTGTGTGTGTGTGTGTGAGAGAGAGAGAGAGAGTTCTTTTAGCCTGTTACTGCATCACAATAAACAAGAACTGGTACAGTGTCACTCACTTGTCAGGAATGATTGATGTAAACGAGGCTACTGTGAGAATGGGGAGTTTATTTTAGGGGAGGAGTCAGGGTAGCATCTTACAGGGAATACAACTAACTGTTCACCAGAACAGCTGGGTACACTGATCGGCAATGGGATTGCTTGGCATGGTTCCAATTCCATGTAGCAAGAAGGCTTTATTATTTAACCATAGTTAATGATTCTCCCAACAAGTCTGAGGAGTCCATCTAGCAGTAAATATACTTTCAGGAAGTCATCTGCCCTTCCTGGAAGTTAGCAACAACCCCAAAGTGAGGGGTGGCCCCTGAGCGCCACACGGTGTGATATTTTTCTGTGGGTTGTCCAGCTTCAAATGCTCCCACCTCATTGCCCACCCACCCACAACAACATACACAACACTGCCTTTCTGCACTCAGAATGCTCCCTGGGAAAAGCATCATCATGCCCTAAAGCAGAAAGTTCCTTTTTCTAGAAGCCTACTATTAAAATACATTGGTTGTCTGGGAACTAGGTAGTCCACCCTGTCCCTTTATCCAAAGTTATCAGATTTCCTCACCGGTGGCCATAGACCAGCATTTTCAAATCCGTATGTGTATGTAACTGCTGGTTCTTCTAATAATGTTAGATGGTACTTGAATAACTTTTTATTTTAATGGTCAGGTTTTTTTCCTCCTAGGGCATTTAATTAATACACCAAACCCATATATTGCAAATATAATTACTTAAAATGAGTCTGAGGTTTTTTTTTAAAGTTAAAGAGAAATCTTAATGAAAAGTCATAGGATAGTAAAAATAGTGGTAACTTTTGTAATAAATGAAGTCAGTAGGATATTGCAGAAACCGGTTTTTATTTTTCCTTTCAGCTTATTCTCTAGGAGTCTCTGCTAAGACTCAGTACATAAAAGGAATAAAGAGAATATAAAAAGAATCTTTTTTGGTATAAGGAATTGAGCCCAGCAATGCTTAACCACTGAGCAACACTCCACCCCCAACCCTTTTTTTATTTTTGAGACAGGGTCTTGCTAAGTTGCTTAGGGCCTTGCTAAGTTGCTGAGGCTGCCTTTGAATTGCGATCCTCCTGCCTCAGCCTGCTTGAGTCACCATGCCCAGCTACATAAAAGGAATCTTGTTTTAACACTGTTAAAAATTACTGGGTTTTAAGAAAGTGATATCAGGGAAGTCAGTGCCCCTGGTCTGGAGGGCCCTATGAAGGAGAGCAAGGACAACGGATACTAGGTGGCAGGCTAGGTACACCAGGAGGACAGGCCCAGGTCACTGGGCATCGATGGTGGTTCCCTGGCAGAAAGGACTGAGAACTCACTGCCTTTGTCACAAGAGGCAGAATCCACCAACTCGCTTACGCTACTGGTGAGAATTTGGTCAGTGCAATGCAAATTCCAATCCTTGTAGGCTCTTCAAGCCTTATTTCCTAAACAACAGGAAAGATCTTGGTGCCTTTCGGAATAGTTCACTTCTCCCCCATTGCCCCTGCCCCCTGTTATACATCAGAATTTGTGTTCAGACTAGCTTCAGACACATGCCACCACTCCCCTGCCCTGTGGAGACAGCCAGAAACCCACTCACCCGCCCCCAGCACCCCCCAGCTGCAGAGCCACTGCTGGAGGACAAGGAAATGAAAGAATCTTACGTGTCTTTGTCTTAGGAAGTTTTTCCCTCCGTATTTATAATGCATCAGGATATGAAAGGCTGGCTTTTTAGGTCTTGCATCTAGGGTGAGAAGACACGAAATGTGTAAGAGCTGGTGGTGAGCAGTTTGCCACAGTACGGATAAATGAGATCTGCATTCCAGAGCACTTTCTCATCAACAGTTCCACACCCTCACCCAGCCTGCCACCACCTGCTCAGGTCTGTGCTCCCCCGTCCTGGCCCCCAGTGGCAAATGTCTATGTGGGATTTCTCCCTCCTGTCGTTGCTTCATTCTGCCTTCCTTATTGTCAAGAGCAGCAAGATGGGGGACAGCAGGGACAAAGCCAACAGGCCAAAGGCCTTAAACAGCCTCACACTCTGGAAGGCATGAAACTATCAGATGGAGATCATGATTAAAATAAAGACATAATGGTTATAAAGTAGCAGTTGGGAACAGGACTTACACAATTTTCTGGGTTTTGGAGGTACTGGGGAAGGATCGTCTAAACCCCAAATCTGGTATGCCTGTGAAAAGAAGAGTTAGGAGTAAACAGCAACTTTCACAGCGCTGGAAACCTGATGAAATGCCCTTTTCAGTGCCATTCCCACCCCTGCCACTCAAAAGGCACCTTGATACTACTGTCAAAGGCCCCTGTAACAAGACAAAGCAGTCAAATGGCAAGACAAAATCTGAAGGAGGTATTTGTCAAATAGGCTGGGCAAAAGACCGTACTCCTAATAGGCAAATGTTTTATACAAATCACTGAAGAAAAAGCTAAACACCCGAATAGAAAAATGGGCAAAGGAAACATACTGCTTCCCTTAGTCGTACATTTCATACTTATTAATTCACCTCCTTGCTAAGATGTATGTGCAATCCTACAGTTAACACTCAGCACTCTTACGGTCATCTGTGGATTTGCACAGAGCGGCAGAAAAATTTGAGTCACCTGACAGGCACCTTGCCAACTGAGGTCAAATAAGGTGAACAAGGTCCTCTGGCTAGAGTTGCCACACGGTAATCAAGAGTGTTTTCTGAAGTCCATTTACAGCCATATGTCTTTCTAACGCCTTTTTTTGGTAATTCGACTGTTTTAGGAGACTATGACATGCTTTCGGAGGAAAGATGTGTGTTAATTAAACTCTATTATGATGTCCTTGGCCATAAGTTCAACATTAATAAATTAGCAACATGTATTAAATAAAGTGTCTTTTTTTTTCTTTTTTTTTTTCAGGGCTGAGGATGGAACTTGGGGCCATGCGCGTGCTAGGCAAGCGCTCTGCCACTGAGCTAAATCCCTAACCCCAATACAGTGTCTTTTAACTGAAACACACACACAAACAAAGCTGTCTATTGATCAATGGTCAAAACTGTTGAGACTGGAGGCTCACAGCCAGATAACCTTCTGGTCCCCTGGGAGCAGTGACTCAGAATTGGTTAATTCAGTGTTCATGGCAACTTTATAAAAACAACAATTGCAAACAATGAGAGTGAACTATAATTCATGAAGAGCTGTGAAACTACATGAACAGAAGATGCTCAACCTCACTAATAATCAAAGAAAACGAAATTAAAAGAAAATGGAAATATCTTCCTGTATCAAATCGGAAAACAGATTTTTTTTCATTTTTATTTATTTTATTTTAGAAAGAGAGGACTGTGAGAGAGAGCGAGAAAGAGAGAAGCAATTTTTTTTGTTTAGTTTTTCATGTGACTTTCATTCCTCAGACACTTCGTTGTGTATGTGGTGCTGGGGTCTGAACCCGCGTATTTGCGCATGCCAGGCAAGCACCGTAACCACCGAGCCACTGCTCCAGCCCGTTTTTTGTATTTTTAAAAGGTTTTATTGAGGACTTCAATTTTTGTACAATTATGAATGAATATGTAGTGACAATTTGATATGCCCCTGATCCTAATCTAGAATCACCTGACGTCACCCACACCTGTCTCTTGACAGATTATTTTTTTAAAACAAGTGTTAGAATATAGGAAAACAAATTCAGTGTTGGGGCATGAGTCTCACTTACTGGGACCCACGTTAGCCATATATACAATAAGCATACTTTCTGACCCAAGAATTCCACTCACAGTAATGTATCCCAGAGAGACAAATTTATACTTGCTAAAACATATTTTCAAATTTTAGTCATCATGTGTGTGTTTATAATAATTTTAAACTTGAAAAACCTGAATGTTTGGTGACATTGGGATTTTGGGGGGGGTGGGGTAGGAGGTCCTTAATTACTGAGCCACAGCTTCAACCCTCTTTTTTTTTTTTTAATTTTGAGACAGGATCTCACTAAGTTGCTTAGGGCTTTGTTAAGTTGCTGAAGCTGGTTTTGAATTTGTGATCCTCCTGCCTTAGCCTCCCAAATGGCTGGGATTACAAGAACGCACCACTGCACCTGGCAGGATATTTTAAAATTGTGATGTGTCCAGTCAATGAAACCTATGCATTTATTATATACTATGGCAAATAATGCTTATTAACACTGAAAGATGTTTAGGAAAATTTTGTGGGATAAAAGCAGATCACAGAGAACAAAGTCTCTGCATGTACATGTATGTATATCTTTATGTAAACATTAAGTATGGAGACATTCCAATGTAAAATGTGATTATCCCTGCAGGGGGAAGGATTTCAGATGATTTTTATTTTTATTTATTTATTTTTTTATTTCTAATCTCTCCGTTATTTGAAAGTTTACAACCAGAGAGAAAACCTGCTTTGGTCTGGGCCACTATACTCCATGTGGTTACTGCCCAAGGTGTAAAGGGAAAAGTGTCAACCCTTCTTCATGAGTCGCCACAGTGTTAGTGAGCTTTTGTGTCTCTGTGTCCAAATTACCCAGCAAGAGCAACATAGAGGAGGAAAAGTTTTTTCCAGCTCATGGTAGCAGACGTTCAGTCCATGGTGAGCCAAGTCCATTCCTCTGGGCGTAAGGTGAGGCAGAACATCATGGTGGAAGGGCCCAGCAGAGGGAAGCTGTTCAGCTCATGGTGGTCCATGGATCTATTAAGCCACACCTCTAAATCCAATCATTTCATCTCTGAATACTCCTGCTGCATTAACACAGGAGCTTTGTGGGGACACCTCACATCCAAACCATAATGGCAACTCTGATTATCTTCGTACCCCATTGTCTCATAGAAAGCTGTAATCATAATAAACACTCAAATAAATGCTTTATGAATGAGTATTCCTTTTTAGAAATGCAACCCCTTTTAATTTTTTTTTAATGAATGATATACATGGCATAATCACTTAAGTTCTCCACTTAAAAGATCACTAAGAGGGGGCTGGAGCAGTGCCTCGGCGGTTATGGCACTTGCCCGGCATGTGCAAGCACACGGGTTCAAACCCCTGCACCCACATACACAACTAAGTGTTAGAGCAACAAAAGCCATGTGAAAAACTCAATTGATTCTCTTGATTCTCTCTCTCTCTCTCTCTCTCTCTCTCTCTTTCACTGTCCTTTTCTCTTTAAAGAAAAATCACCAAGAAGTGTTGGGCTTACCACTCTGTGCTTGACATCAAGCCAGTTTTGTGAGGAGCTGGTTATATCAGGGAATAGTCCTGTGTGCAAATGAAGAGGGAAAATCAGGATCATATTGAGCATTCAAATAAAACTTTTTACACTCCCAATTAAGTCTAGTGACAATAATGTACACACATCATTTGTTTTCCTTTAGCATCTAACAGAAAAGCCATTCTATCAGGCAACACAAAATCATGACTGAAAGCTATATTTGTCTTTGGTCTTCTGAAATTTGGAAGGTGCAAACATTTCTATGCCTGGAATTTACCAAGTCATGCAAGAATCACCATAATCCAATTTTAGAGCATTTTCATCATCCCAATGATCTCTCTCATGCCTGTTTAGGGTTAATCCCCTCCCATACACGAGTCCCAGAAAACCACAAATCCACTTTCCTTTCCCTAGATTTGGTTTTAATGGACATTTCAGATAAATGGAATCCTACACTACGCGGTCTTTCATGACTGGCTTTTACTTAGCATAGTATTTTTTGTTTGGCTCTTTGGTGGTTGCTTTAATATTTTCCTATTTTTTATTATCAAATAATACTGTATTTATGAATATACAGATTTGTTAATTAGTCACTAGTTGATGAAAATCAGAGTTGTTTTCCATTTTGACTGCCTTGGATAATGCCGTGGTCAGCAGTCACAAGCAAGTCTTTCTTCTGTTTGTTTTCGGTGTGTGGAGCATGGTAGGGATGGAACCCAGGGCCTAACATACGCAAAGCAAGCCTCTACCACTGAGCTACCCCCAGACCACTGCAAGTCTTTGTATAGCATGTGCTTTCATTTCTCCTGGGGGAAAATCCTAGGCGTGGAATTGCTGGATCCTATGGTAAATTTTAACTTTTAAAGAAACTGCAGAGGTGTGTTCCACAGTGGTTGCTTTACTTTACGTTCCCACCAGCAGTACATGAAGCTTCTAGTTTCTCCATATCCTCTACCAACATCAGTTACTATCTGTTTTTGCAATCAAGCTATTCTAATGGATATGAGGTATGACCTCATTGTGTTTTCAATTTATATGTTTCTAATGACTAATCATGTTTAGTTATCTAGTGAATGTTTATTAAAAATTAAAACATACTGAAAGTGTACCTTGCTTGGCATCTGGTCATTAGGAATGATTCAGGGCAAAGGAATTGTATTTGTGCTATTTTGTGCTGATAAACTTTCTTAAAATAAGGTATCTTAAGACAAAGTCAAAGAGCTGAGTGATTATTTAGCTGAATTCAAGAGAAAAAAATACTTTTTTTCCATATCTATAGCAGATGGACAAGAAGTTTATCTGCACAGTTAACTCTGATTGCTCCGTTTTCTATGAATTCTTAGCTTTTCAAATCTCTGTAAGATTTTCTAAATCCCATAGGCCTGTCAGAGGCTTAACTATCTTATTGTCAACCTTCCCTTGAAGAATTATACAAGATAATCATTAATTAGTAAATGATATCATTCTATAATATTAAAATTCTACAGAAAGTAATTTTGATGCATTATGGGAAAAAAAGAAAAACCCAGACATTAGAATTTGTGTCAGACCATTGCATAAGGTATTCACACATTTGTGTCCAACTTTTAGCCAAACTTGGTCATTTTTCTAACTGAGCTAGAAATGTCTCTCCTTTTCTTTAGTCTGTTTATGGAGAGCAACACGAGTAAGCTTACATGTATTGGAATATGGCTCGCCAAAGATTTTTCTTTGGGAGTTCACATTTGACAAAACAGCTCACAGTGCAACCTGACCGCTTCAGTTTCACTTTACCTTTTAATTAAGGACATTTAATGTTACCTTGATTTACTATCCTGTTTCCCCCTCCCTGCTTCCACTGCTTAGTCCTAGAACCATAACTAAATTGGGCAATGTTGTTAACGAAACTCACTGTCATAGTAACAGCCAACAAATTCTACCTTTAGAGATTGGGTCCTTAAAGGTTGTGCCAACCCTGATGGAATGCTACGAGTTTTCAAAAGTAAATTATCAAGAAGGCAAGTGTACGCACGTGAGCATAGCTCTTCTAGAGTCAGAAGCTTGAGCTGGGATGGATTCTTCTAGGTCTTTTCTAATCATTTAGTCCATCTACCGGGTGTCCATCACAGTACAAATACCAGCCCTGTTTGGGATTCAGTTTTCTTTTAATAGATTGGAGATCATTTGATCTCCCTTCTATCCATCTCTGAGATCCTTGAAACTTTGAGTTCTGGGGCTAGAGTGGTGGCTCTGCAGTTGTGCTGCAGTTATGGCACATGCGAGGTTGCAGGTTCAAACCCCAGCCCCACATACACAATGAAGTGTAGGAGCAACAAAAGCCACATGAAAAACTAAATAAAATTCTCTCTCTCTCTCTCTCACTGTTCCTCTGTCTTAAAAAAAAAAAAAAGAAAGATAGATAGAAAGAAAGAAACTTTGAGTTCCTTAAAATGGAGCTTCACAAACACAAAACATAATGTTAGAAGGTGAAGACAAACAGTTCTCCATCGTTTTTGATCACTGTGTTCTTAAGTACATATGTGCAGAGGAGGAGAACTTAGGGTAAACATTAACAGCTCTTGACCTGAAGTCTATGGACACTCCAGAAGGATCCAAGATGTTTGCACTGTTGGCTTGGGTAAGTGTCTTTATGGATATTTTTCAGAAGATAGAACCCAGAGCTTTTATCCAATTTTTTAATGTCTCAAAAATATAAGGTATTGGGGCTGGAGCAGTGGCTCAGTAGTTATGGCGCTTGCCCATCATGCACAAGTACACGGGTTCAGACCCCAGCACCCATGGACACAACTAAGTGTCAGAGCAACAAAAGCCATGTGAAAAACTCAATAAAAATTGATACTCTCTCTCTCTCTCTCTCTCTCTCGGTCCTTCTCTTAAAATATATATATATATATATATATATATACACATATATATATATATATATCATTACCTTAGAGAATTGTTAACCACTGAGATAGATTACAGAGAAAATCTCTGACATTTTTTTTAAGAATAAGTAATTCAGTGGTGTATGTATTAGATAAAAATTAGTCTACCAATGGTAAACGGCTTCAGTATGATAATACTTTTGTGGTTATGTGAGAAAGCACTCTTATTCTTAAAAGACGCAAGCTGAAGTATTCAAAAACATGCTGATAGGATGTTTATAACTTGATAGTCCAGCAAGGAAACAAATGCAGGTGTCCATATATAGCAAGTGAAATAAAGGAAAATGCTTACAAGAGCAGCAGAACATGAGCAATGAATCCAGGGAAGAGTAGATATCTTTGTTTGACTTTTCTACAAATTTGAATTTTTTTTAAAGTTGTGAGTAAAACAATACACATTCTTTTTTCTGTATTAACTTTTCCGAAGGATATTATCCTGTTTTACAGATGGCTAAAGCCAGGCACAATAAGCAATTAGGAGAATCAGGCGGTGGCTTCCCAAATCACATTTGAGCTTTAATTAAAGAAAGACTTGAAAGCAAGCCTTCTGCTCTTCCTATGTCCTTCCCGTGTAACTCCAGTCCACCTCTTCGGCAGGTACCTGGTTTGTCCACACAGCCTGCCCAGATCACCATCGTGCCCACTAGAGTGCTGTCTCTTGGGTTCATAGGCAAAATCAATTGCAGGCACCTCCTAGTGGATGTTATGCTGGAACAGTAAAGTGCATGCGGTAACAGATGGCATCTTGTGACCTTCTTAATAACAGGCTTGGCTGCCAATGTTCCCTTGTGTCCAGGCTCTGCAGGGAATTTGGAAACTGTTGCTTTACACTTGAATATTTTCCGGCAAACACTTTTAACCATTTATTACTCAGCCTCCTCATTTAAAATAGAGAGAGCAAAACAAAACAGAACAAAATTCCCAAGGCCCGGAAGGGACGCTGGTGTTTTCTCTGGAGTGCAGACAATTGGCTGGCACAGCTGTCATTTTTTTTTAGAAGGACAGTGAGAGAGAGAGAGAGAGAGAGAGAGAGAGAATCAACTTTCATTGAGTTTTTTACATGGCTTTCATTGTTCTGACACTTAGTTGTGTATGTGGTGCTGGGGTTTGAACCCGTGTGCTTGTGCATGCCAGGCAAGCACTGTAACCGCCGAGCCACCGCTCCAGCCCCAGCAGCTGTCATTTTTAGTGTGTCGAGGACCTCAACTCCAGGCAAAGCGCTCTACCTAGATTTACTGGTGGCCAAGGCAACACTTGTTTCTTTCTGTAGTTTAAAAGGAATGCATGCACTTCTCATGGCAAAGCATAAGAATTCATCAGAAAATAAGCTGTTCACACCCACGGTGACCGTGACAATCCCAGGACAAGAGGGGATCGACCTTGTTCACGTCTTTGAGCGTCCTGGACGGTGGTGGCTGTGCAGTCCCACATGGATAAGGAGGTGAATGAGTGTGCAGAGCAGGCCACCTGCCTGCTGGCCACTGCCTACCCTCCCACAGGGCCAGGTTTCATCTGTCCGTGATGGAAGGAAGCAAGGGAGGCCTTCGTGACAAAGCCTTCAGGGGTCCTCTTCTCCACGATGAACCGTAAGGACTTGTACCAGAAGGCAAGTGTGGAAATCAGTCCCCGCCAGGCAATGGGTGTGGGGAAGATGGGTGGAAGAAGGGCAGGAGGAACATCCTGGGAGCGTAGAGGTGCAGCGGAAAGGGCGGCAGCTCGGGTGGCAACGGCTCAGCTGGCAGCTGGACGCTGGGCAGAGTCACACGCTGAAGTAAGAGCCAGGCCTCTTCAGGGGAAACGGTCCATCTCCAGGTGACTCCACACAGGGCTGAGGGGAGGTGACACCTTCCTGTGGGTCCATTTCCGGACTTCAGAAGAGAAGCAGCCTTGGAGGGAAGGCGTTTTACAGCCCGTGCCTGGGAACAGCTGGAGCCCTAACTGGAGAGTTGTGCATCTTTCCCACGAAAACTGGGTCAGCTTGCCCAGGTTGGCTGCCGTTTAGCCCTTCACAATCCCATCCCAGGGGCAGCCTGTCATCCCGGCCTCAGGCAGACTAGAGGACTTGCCTGAGCAGCCTCCTCTCTTCAGTCCTGCCCCAATCCACTTGCACGCTCCTTCTCTCGGGGGCCCCAACCCCCAGGAGCAATAAACTCTGGAAATGATCCCATAATAGCACAAGGGAACATATCCCTGGGACATGCTCAAAACAAAAGCCACAAAGCTTGGAAACTCAAGACACCACCTTTACTAAGAAATGGAAGGTCTTTCCCCTGTCTTGCGCCCCAGCTGTTCCCCCAGGACCAACCACGCACCCGCTCTCTTTCCTCTTTCCCTCTCACCCCAAATCCCATCGTTTACACTGTATACACATGTGCTTCGCCTGGGGGTTGGCCTGGCTTATCTCCTTAAGCCCATCACAGACCGGGAGCGGGTGCAGGAATTGGTACAACTTGTGCCAAACCCTATCTGCTCATTCCACTTTTAAAGTAGTGCAATTTTAGGGGCTGCCACCTAGGATTCTGAAGGCTACTGTTCGGAGTTCCAGTTCGTGAAAGGTTGTTTCCGCAAACTCCATTTTAATTTTAAAGAGTAATTTAATAAATTACACCTTTTGGAAGGAAAGCTGTAAAAAGAGGGAGTGCCTCTCTAAGGAAACAAACATGCCGTGAGGCGGGAAATCTAACAATGGGGGTTTGTTAAAACCACTGGGTGGCGATTATGGGGCACCGGTTTTTGCTGAGCCCTGTGCTAGGTGCTGGAGATACAAAATCAAACAACATAGATAAGTTCCTGTCCTCAGGAGACTTATGCACTACAAGGACAAAGAGAGGACAAACAAGTTAACAAATACAGTAATACAGAAAAAGGAAAATAATCTCCAAGATAGAAATGAAAGCTTAAACGTGGTATCCAAGGACAGCCTCTCTGAAGAGGGGACGTTTAAATTCAGATCTGAAGTATATGGCTCAGCAGAGCTGGGGATAAATTGTGTTCCAGAAAAGAGAGCAACATGTGCGAAGGTCCCGTGGCAGAAGATGGCCATATTCAAGGAGCGAAATGAAGCTAGTGTCACCGAGCAAAACTGGTGGGCAGTAATGAAACGAGACTGGAAAGACAGGCGGCATCATATCCCCGCATGACCATGCAGGCTTTGGTACAGAAATGGGATTTTCTTTTTGAAGAGCGAAGGACAGAGAGAGAGAGACAGAGAGAATTTTTATTGAGTTTTTCACATGGCTTTTGTTGCTCTGACACTTAGTTGTGTACGTGGGTGCTGGGGTTTGAACCCGTGTACTTGCGCATCCCGGGCAAGCACCGTAACCACCAAGCCATCGCTCCAGCCCCCAGAAATGGGATTTTTATTGCAAGAGCAGGAAACAAGAGATGTGGCATCCTCTTGTTTATGGCCTCAGATCTCCCTGTGGACAGAATGGACTGGGTTGGCAAGACATGACTTGCGGGATAAGTCTAGAGAGTTCTTAGTGCCTCTTGGAATCTTTTGATTTGTAGTTGGCTTCACAGAAGAATAAATGTGGAATGGAAGGAGTAAGAGGAAAAATAAGGAGATTAAAAATGGACGCCAATATTCTAGAAATTACATTATAAATTATAAGCATTTTGCCCACTTCGGGTATTATTTGGTTCCTGTCAGTATTTTCCTGGACGTTGCCATCTTAACAAAAGCACACGCATCAGTAGAAACCGTTTCAGGCAGGTGCGTCAGAGACCTGGAATCTGGTGACTGTGGTTAGGAAATACCCAAGTGCGCCTACACATATCATTCCACTGAGGCTTTGATGTGTTCATGCTGTGTAAAACCCTTCGCCTGCACATATTCCATCTCCTGAAGCAGCAAGAACAAAAGAGACTAGTTCACCCTTTTCAGAGGCTAACTTGGGCCCATCCAAGGGTTGTGCAGGTGTGGGGTGCAGGTATGGATCGAAGAACAAGAGGAAGGAAAGGGACAGGCAGGGCGAGTGGCCCAGATGAGCCAGTGGGCTTTCCATAGGTGGTTTGGACAGATAGAAGGACAGAAGCCTTTGAAGGAAACAAGTCTTGTGAGAAACCATCTTAACAGAGAGCAAACGGAAAGGTGAATTAGCCATTTGTTTGTTGTATTGCAATTTTATGATACTTTATTTTTTTAATTATTTTTATTGATTGTATGAGAGGTAAACATGTGATGGATCATTTGCTCCATTCAGGGCACCAGGTCAGAACAGCCATGTCTGAATTGAGCACGTTATGAATGCCAAAGGTAAACCACTGTAATTTAGGCAGAATAAATACGACTGAACCTTTGTATTTTAATTTTTAGGTATACGTGGCATATTATACAATACTATAATTATAGAAGCATGGAGTTTAACTTGTTCTAATTCAGTCTCCAGTTTTTCCCCTTCCCGGCCTTCCTCCCACCCTCTGTTTTATTTTTTTCATATACATGACAGTAGAGTATACAATGACATAGTTATAAAAGCTTTGAGTGTATCTTGTTTTAACTTAGTTCCCAATGTTTCCCCTTCCCTTCCTTTTCTCCCACCTCCTGTTCTTTTTGGACATATTTGCCAATAGGATGAACATTGATTTTTTTATGAAAGCAATGCGGTGTAGCTTATTCTAATTCAGTCCCCAGTATTTCCCCTCCCACCCCCGCCCACCCTGTTCTCTTCCCTCTACTAATAACTGAACCTCTTTGAAAGGCACTTATGAAAAAGACATAGAGAACAGTTTTCCTGTGATGATCGTGACTCACATTTGAGAACACACCATCTGGTCTGACTTTATGGACTGGACACAGGTACAATCGGCACATGAATGTCCACTAGTGTGGAGCAGGAGTTATGATGTCGTTGGCTTGTGTTGACAATGTGAACTTTTATTTCATGTTTTAGCTCCCTTCATTAGAAATTTCTACCACAATTAAACTTCATAATACGAAACTCAGATGTAGGAAAGGAAATGAAGCACAAGAGACATTATCACGTGGCCAAATGAAAGCATTTTGCTTTAATGGACCGTAATGTCTCAGCGAAGACAGTGGCCATCAGATCATTAAAATGGAATGAAGAAGACAATAGGGGTAAACTCATAAGTCCCCATTATGAATATATATGCTCACGCCTTTCCTGCCATCTCTCTTACCAACGCCAGACTGTAGAAACTGGAGATGGGACACAAAGTACTAGCTTTTGCTCCACTGCTCGCTTTATCATACTTCAAGACTCCCTCCCTTCTAACTGTGGGCCTGTTCCGCGGCTCTGGCAGACTATAGGTGATTACTGGGGCTAATCAGTATTCTAAAGGACACAAACAGCAACATCAGTGGAATAGGATCGTGCTTTGGGCCACCCAGGTCAGATGTACCCTCACCTCAACCTGCTATGAGCGATGGGATCAGCCTGCTTAACTTCCCACACACTAGTCAGACTTGTCTCTGAGCTATGTGCTGCTGTGTTTCCAATTTCTGTTCTTTACTGCAAAGGGGAGAATGAAAGTCTTTTCTGATTTTTACAATAGCCTAAATGGCTACCTCTCCCGTCCTCTTGTCTCAACAAATGAGCGAGGAACACTTAAAATCCATCTCAAACGTAGTATTCCCATTAAATCAAATTGTATCTAGGAAGCAGGCAGAATCATTCAAGGCAAATGTTGAAAAACTTCATCTCCACTAGTGAGGAAACACCTGTAAGGCTACAGGACAATTTTCCTGCATCTGTCCCTCCCCTCCCTACCCCATGCATGTTCATACTTTACTACAGCAAATGGGCATGCATTGCTCAAATAGTTTAATTTGAGATTATATTATGGAACCTTCAGAGATTCTACTGTGAGAAATGGAAATTATATGGGAAAGAACTATTGTGTTTCCTCTTCAAAACCAGTTTGCGGCAGAGTGGTCAGCTGTTCCCTTCCACAGCCAGCAGCTGCTGCTAGGACATGGCTGCCCAGCCAAGAAATCCATCTCGGAGCTCTCTGGCAGAAGTCATGCCTGTTGTTTCCAGCCCGAAGGGTGGAAGGACAGGTGTGCCTTCCCTCCCCTCCTCCCCCACCCGCCCAGTGGAGGCAAAAGACCCCAAGGCCCAAAGGATGATGGAGCCCTGAGAAGAAGGAAGTCTGTGTCCTCGAATCAAAGTAACAGGACCGCACCACGGAAATGATCATTTTCCAATTACCAAACCCCCAAAAGAGAGCTGTATGAATTGCCTGACAAAGAATTCAAAGTAAAAAAAAATTTTAAGAGATAGAGGGAAAGCAAGAGACAGTGGAAGAGAGAATCAATTTTATTTAGTTTTTCCTGTGGCTTTTGTTGCTCCGACACTTCGTCGTTTACGTGGTGCTGGGGTTCGAAACCGCGCCCTTGCAAACCACTGAGCTACCACTCCAGTCCCCCAAAGTAATTATTTTAAGGAAGCAAAGAAAGCCCCAACGGAACACAAACAACTCAACAAAATTGGAAAAAGAAAAAAAAATGTAAGAACAAAATGAGAAGTTCAAGAAAGAGACAGAAATGAAAGATGTAGAGGGCTGGAGCGGTGGCTCAGCGGTAGAACCCTTTTCCTGGACTGCACCAGGACCCAGCTTCCATCCCCAGTACCACATGCACAACGAAGTGTCAGAGAAACAAAAACCAGATGAAAAAATAAAGTTCATTATCCCTTTCTCTAAGGAAAAAAAAATTTATAGATCAGAGAATAGAAAGGAGATGATACGCAGGATGAGCAAGTCTAGAGATCTAACGTATAACATGAGGACTGTAAGTGATGAAGTTGTCCTATATATGGCATTCAGGCTAAACGAGTAGATTTCAGCTGCTCTTGCAACAAAACCAAAAAAAAAAGGGGGGGTATTGAGATGAGAGAGATGTATGTTCATTATCTCTATAGTAACCTTTTCCTTTCTATCTTTATACCTAACATTATGTTGTCAACCTTAAATAGGCTCAATAAAGTTAGTTTAAAATTAACAAATTCTATAGCTGAAGGATACAATGAAGGAAGTGGAAAACAAAAACACCAATAGGGAGGATCAGTAAAAGACTTGATCAAGTGGAACGAAGAACCTGTGGAATCAAAGACAAATCATTTGAAATTATTCAGTTAGAGAAGAAAAGAAGAAGTAACGAGAAAGGAAAACCTATGGGATTTATGTGACACCCTAAAAAAAGCAATATAAAGATTATAGCGATACCAGAAGGAAAAGAGAAAGGGGCGGAAGATTAAATAAACACTGCCCGAAGATTTCTCAAATCTAGGGAGACATATGGACATCCAGGTATGTGAAACTCAAAAAAATTCCCAACAGATTTAACCCAAAGAGGACTTACCAAGGTATGTTACAATCAAAATGAAAAATTAAACACAAAGAGAATTTTGAAAGCAGTCAGAGAGGAGAGAAACGCATCTTGATTTCAAATTCTATTCTAAAGCTGTAGTAGTGGAAAGAGTGCAGTGCTGGCATGAACAGATATATAGACCTGTGCAACAAAATAAAGAGCTCATGCGTACATTATTAACTGGTATGAAACAAAAGCACCAAGAATATATAACGGGGAAATAACAGTCTCTTCAAAAATTGGTGTTGGAAAAAAATTCATCTCAACACACAAAAGGAAAAAATTGAACCTTGTCTGACAACATACACTAAAATCAACTCAAAATGGATTAAAAACTTCAATAGAAGACCTGAAACCATAAAACAACTAGAAGAAAACATATGTCTTGACATTAATTAGTCTTGGTAAAGATTTGTTGGATATGATACCAATAGCATAGCAACTGTGCAAAAGTAAACACATGGAAATCCCTGAAGCTAAAAAGTTTCTGTACAGTGAAGAACGCAATTTAAAAAGTGAAAAATCAATCTACGTGATGGGAGAAAATGATTGTAAACCATATCTCAGATAAGAGGTTACTACCCAAAGTACACAAAGAACGCATACAACTCAAAAGAAAAATCAAAGTAAAATCAAATAAATAACCTGATTGAAAAACGGGCAAAAGACTTGGACGTTTTCCCATGGAACATATAGAAATGACTGAAAGTGACAGAAAGGTGCTTGGCATTGCTAAGCATCAGGGGAAGCAAAGCAAAATCACAGTGAGAGGTCACACCTGTCAAGAAGTCCAAAGGCAACAAGTGTTGGTGAATATGTGGTGAAAAAGGACCCCTTATGTGGGTTGGTGGTACAGCCGTTGGAAAAAAGTATGAGGTGTCCTCAAAAAATTAAAAAATAGAATTAGCATATAATGTAGCAACCCCACATCTAGGTATATAGCCACAGGAAATAAAATCACTATCTTGAAGGGATATGTGCATTTCCATGCTCACAGTAGCTAAGATACGGAAACAATAGAAATGTCCAACAACAGATGAATGGATAAGGAAAATGGGGTATATACACACAAGGGAATGTTACTCAGCCTTTAAAAAGGAAGACATCCTGTTATTTGTGACAACACAGATGATACTGGAGGACATTACGTTATGTGAAATTATCCAGGCACGGAAAGACAAATACTGCATGATTTCCCTTACATGTGGAGTTGAAAAAAGTCAAACTTAATCTAACGTAGAATAGAAATGGTGGTTCCCAGGGGCTGTGGAGTGAGAGATGCTGATTGAAGGGTACAAACTTTTAAGTTCTGGAGAAGTAATGTACAGTATGGTGGCTGTGCTTAATAAAAATATATTCTATTCTCAAACTTTTCAGAGAAGATAGATGTCAAGCGTTCTCACCACAAACATACAGGGTAACCATGTGAGAAGATCGACGTATTAATTAGCTTTATCTCGGTAATCACGTCACAATGTGCACGTATTTCAAAACACTATTTGCATTTGTCAAGCATACCGTAGTTAAGCTGGGGAAAAAAGAACCCAGGAGTGAGAAACACAGCGACCTTGGTGAGGGGCTCTGCTCAGAGGAAGTGACCATGCTGCACTCACCTTTGGCACCTGAAGTCTCTTGGGTACCAGCCTGGCAGGGTGGAGGTTTGTAGGTGGTCCCTTTCATCAACGGCATCCTAAGGAAAACGAGGAGAAGCAAGTTACAAATTTATGGTTTATAAACCACATGGAGTCTGGACCTAGAGGGATTTTCACCACATTTGCATTTAGTTCCTTAAATTTTTTGCTTCTTCTCTTCCTCCTTCCACCCTTCCAACCACAACCCCACACTCTCATTAAATCACCCCCCGTTGGACTTCCTCATTGTCTCGAGGGATTTACTTGTTCTCTGATTTGTCATAAAAAGGGTAAAATTTTCAACTTCTGCACATGAAAAGCTCAAACATTAAGTTCATAATTATTTCAACAGGATTTATGAGTGTTTCTCTAGGGAGATGCTTTCGAAATAAGATAAGTGCTGTTTGTGCAGGGAATAGGAACGATTACAGTAATTATACTGGCTTCCAAATAAAACTGAAAACTTACAGCAGTGGGTTAGCTCGGGGACTCCCAAATGCTGAGTCTCCTTTGAAACACATCCCTGTCTCAGTTTCCCTGAGTCTACACGTGACGGTCTTTTAAGCAAGTGGGACCTTATGGGGAAGCACAGGTTACTTTGTGTGGATCGGACATGGAAATCAATTCCTGGAGTAAAATATGCAGTAACAGTTACACAGGACCTCTGATTGAAGGAAAGTGTCCCCAAGCCGGAACTGTGGCTCGGATTCCTGCGAGGGGTAAGTAGGGAAGAGAGAAATTGACTCAGCCGAAAGAATCCTCACGTGCACCTGCTCTGCGTGTTTTCAGACCAGCTCTCATCATCCCAGAGACAGGGGCTGGGAACCCACCCTTCACCTTCTCCTAACCTAGAGCATCATTTGACTCGTATGAAAACATTATATCTTAAAATGCAATTTCTGAGCCCAATCCCTCATAATTATTTTTCAGCAGGTTTGGGGCAGATGGCTCCAATACCGGTATATAGCGGCCAGTTTCCTGTGGAAATCACTTCTTTGCTCTTCTTTGTATTTCTTTATGATTCTGTGTGTGTGTGCAGGGGAAAGGAGGGTACCAGGGATTGAGCCTAGGGGCACTTAGTCTCTGAGACACATCCCCAGTTCTTTTTCTATTTTTTATTTTGAGACAGGGTCTCACTAAGTTGCTTAGGGCCTCGCTCAGTTGCTGAGTCTGGCTTTGAACTTTCGATCCTCCTGCCTCAGCCTCCTGAGCTGCTGGGATTCCAGGTGTGCACCACCATGCCTGGTTTACAGTTTTATTTTTAAGCTGTTATTAATAAGCACATATTTCCTGTTTTAATTTAAACATTCATGGAAGTTTTATAAGATGTCATACTTTTCTTTATTATAAAAATTCGTATTTTATCATAAAAATGTTTCAGCTCTGCATTCCACACCTATTTGTTTTCCACTACTGCTGTAAGAAGCTAATGTTGGGCGTTTGTTCTGTAACTTTTAATGTGCCCTGGAACAGTGCCACTTCATTTGAGAAGCACAATGCAAAATGCTGGAGCTTTTTCCACGGAGGGATTGTCTCCTTAAGTATTAATTCAAAGAAAAGCCACTGCTTTTCAAGTAATTTGGGACTCCTCCGAAGACCCAGGCCTAGATGCCACAGCTTTTCATCTCTCTGGGTTTGCATTCCTCCTCAGCAATAGTGGGGCTGCCGGGAGAGAACGAAGGCTGAAATGGGGGAGTCAGTTTTGTGCTCGGGTACAACGGAGAGCAGAGGGAAAAGATCCCCCAAACACCCAACACCTCCTAAAAGTGGCTCAGAAGCCCTCGAAGTGACATCAAGTTTACCATAGGTTGTTTTTCTTTGGGTCCTTTCTGTTGGATTGGGAGTTTTGTCCTGTCCCTTACTCGGGTTGGGGTATTGTCAGAAAAGTTGAGTTCAGAAGTCAAACCCCTAAGCTGTGAAGTGTTAGTGTCTCTTAAGATTTCCAGCGCCTCATGAGCTAATAGGAGATCTTCAATATGAACAATCAAAGCGCACAGTAAACAGTATTAAATTGGTTACTTAGTACAGACTATATTACACTGCTGAATTCCACCTATGGAACGAATGTTAGCGTTAGTCAATACTTTTGGGGACACTAGTATTTGGGTATTTTTCCAGAGGAGTTAGAATCAGCACATACAGCAACACAGCAAAATCTATGTTCATAGCAGCTCAATTTACAATAGTTAAATTATGGAATCAACCCAGAGGCCCCTCACTGGATGAATGGGTCCAAAAACTGTGGTGTACATATACCATAGAGTTCTACTCAGCTATTAGAAACAATGTTATTGCAGCCTTTGAAGGTAAATGGAAGGCGATGGAAGAAATCATGCTGAGTGAAGTCAGCTTAACCCAGAGAGTCAAGGGTCTAATGCCTTCACTCATCTATGGAGGCTGGAGGCTGGAGCTAGACCCAGGTCTGTGTGAAAGATGGTGAACTTTCATGTATTAGACCCAGCAAAGGTCTAGGGCATAACCTAGGGCATTCACCCATACACATCGGGAAGGAAGGGGGATGGGTTAGGGTGGGAGCATAGGGTGGGATCGAGGGCGCAAATCTAATTTAAAAAAATATATACATATCATATTGTTACTTTGGATTCATTTTTGATTGTACAATAACTAAATTCCTTAGTAAACAAAAGTTTACTATAGGTGGCTACGTGGTTGGAACAAGTTCTCGCCCTCTTCCAAAGCAGCACTTCCATAGTTTTCTGATCTTCAGAATCATGTGAAGCACCCAATTCGGAAACAGATTCACCAGTGCCTCATAATCATAATTTCCAAGGGGGACGACTTCAGTTTGACAAGAACTGATCATTGTCCTAGTCAATCAAATGCAGTAACCATTATTTCTCTCAGGCAGATGGAAATGTTCAAGTTAAAATGCACAGACAATACTGGTTTTTTGGTCAAGATTCTGCAGTCTTTTTTTTTTTTTTAAAGAGAGAGGGACAGTGAGAGAGAGAGAGAGAGAATCAGTTTATTTAGTTTTCCATGTGGTCTTCGTTGCTCTGACACTTCGCTGCGTACATGGGGTTTGAACTCACGTCCTTGCGCATGCCAGGCAAGCGACGTAACTGCTGAGCCACCGCTCCAGCCCATCTGCAGTCTTTCTTGAGTAGTCATGCCTAAGATTGTTTCATGTCTTTGGTTGATTTCCAGAGTTCTGAAAATGTTGATTTTGAAATTTTTTTGCAAGGGATGGCAATACAATAATGTAGGAGGGGATGGATATACAGCCACATGTGGAGGAATGATACCGAGAGCTTCTCTCTACATGCTGGAAGCCCTACCCTTTGCAATTTTTAAATTATTGGGATAAAAGGGGCACAATATAAAATTTACCATTTTAGCAATTTTTAAGTATTTAATTTGGTGGCATTAGCTGCATTCACAATGTTGTGCAATCATCACTACTATTCATCTCCAGAAATCTCAAGCAAAGATTTTTAAACATTAAACAATAACTCCCCTTACCCCTAGTTCCTGGTAAACTCTATTTTACTTTTTGTCTCCATGAATTGCACGCAAGTATAATCATGCAAATATTTGTCCTTTTGTGTCTGAGTTCTTTCACTTAACACACAGTTTTCAAGATTCATCCACGTTGTAACATGTATCAGGATTCCATTCCTTTTTAAGGCTGAATAATATTCCATGATAGATAATCGGGTTATTGCCACATTTTGACTATTGCCTTCGTAAAAGTTTTTTATCATGACATATTTTACCATTTAGTTTAAAAATTTTAAAATTCTCATTGTGATTCATTTTAACCCATGAGTTATATAGCAGTATATTGTACATTAGCCTTAGATCTGCAACATTATTATAATCTCTCATTAGTTCTAGGAGTTTGTTATTCTCAGATTTTCCGTGTAGCTGATCATGTGATTCACACAAAGACAATTTTATTTTTTCCTTACTATATATGCCTTGTATTTCCCTTTCTCATTGGATTTACTAGGATGTGTTTAAGCTAAACTTTCGATTTTAAAGCACCTTTAGATTAAAATATTTTGAAGCTAGTTCAATAAGTTGCCATAAATGCCACCCCCAGTATCCCCTATCAGCAGCATCTTGCTTTAATGCGGTCTGTTTGCAGCAGTTAATGAACCGACATCGACACATCATTGATGAGAGTCCAGTCCGTTCAGAGTCCTTCAGCTTTGCCCTACAGTCCTATTTCTATTTCAGTGCCCCATCTAGAATACCACATCGCATTTTGTCATCTTAACTCTTTGGGCTCCTCATAGTACTGACAGTTTCTTAGAATGCCCTTCTTTTCATGGCCTTGACAAATACTGGTCATGTTTGGTAAGGTGACCTCAAGTTGGGATTTCTCTGATGTTTTTCTCAAGATTCCATGAAGGTGATGTATTCTGGACAGATGACGGCACAGGTAAACCACCATTGTCACCGTATCATCGCAAGGATACAGCCCATAAGGTAGCTCCTCACTGTTATCATCGACCTTGCTCAACAGGCTGAGCTAGCGAGGTGGTGTTTCCCGTTCACCGGGGAAAAGTCACCATGCAATTGCAGCACTTACGGATTAGTAAGTCACTTTCCACCTTCTCAGGCATAAAGCAATGGCATTAATAACTTGAAGTTCTTCTGCATGGGAGATTTGTCTTGTCTCCCTCGTTAATATTTTTATTCCATCATTTATTTATCCAAGAATGGGACTACATATTTTATATGTTGGGTTATAACCCAATACTACTTTATTTTTGCTAGAATTTGTTTTTCAGCTCTGGCCATTGTGAGTTCTGTCTGTCACCTCCTTCATCGTTGTTTTGATTTTTGTCACTTTCAAATCGTGGCACATGACGCTCTTGTGTGTCTCCTCGTCTGAAAATCAATCATTTCTCCAAGGAACCCTGTTTCCTTTGACTGGAGAGAAGTCTTGAAAACCGGAGTCAGGTCAGCAGGCACGCTTCTTGTTACAAGGCCACCTCACACTCACATCTCGTGTAGGCCGAGCATGGTGACTTTCTGCCAAAGAACCAGGAAATACTTGTGTGCACACTAATCTGTGTGTACAGAGACACAAGCTTACAAAAGCTCTCTGTCACCTATCACATACTTACAAAAATTCTATGTCAACTATCTATCTATCTGTCATCTATTTTGCTAAATATGAGCCATACTGGTGTATCGAATCCCAGTTCACTGCCATATGAGTCATTCTAGTCTCTTCCCCTGGCCCTTGACCTCCCATCCCAGCAGCAAGAAGCATGGATGCCACCAGCTGCCATCCATGTACTGAACTGTTCACTTCCAGCACATGCCCATAGAGTTTCAGAATCACTACCCACGACCATGGGAAGCAACTTTATCAACCACAGGACTGTGTTATATAGAGTTCCTTCATCCTTCCAAGCCCCACTCATTTCCAGAGTTTCTGTGATCAGCCTTTCGTCTCTCACCCACTTTAGTGAGGTTTTTTCATACAATGGTAATATATTTAGATTCGTTTTTCACATTCTGTATACTATACTGGGTTCTTACAACTTCCTAAATAGCTTTTTGAATTTGCACAAAGTCTATGCTTTGTGCCATAAAGAGCTGTGGGTTTTGACCAATCCTCAAATGCCCCATTGCAGTGTCACACACAGTAGGCTCACTGTCTTCTAACACCACCGTGCTTCACCTGCACCACTCTCACACCTCCTCTGGCAACCTCTCGTTTAGCTACTGTCTCCATTTTATTTTCTGGAAGTTATACACTCAGAATTATAATTGAGACTGGTCTCTCTGACATAGGAATGTGGGTTGAAGATGCTCCCGGATGCCCCATATCTTTTTATATGTTTTTATTGCTGAATGATGTCATATGGGTGCACCACAGCTTATCTCATCACCTACTCAAGGACATCTTGCTTTCTTCTAGTTTATGACAATTTGGAGGAAAACTACCAAAAGCATTCACGTGCAGGTTTCCATGTGGATGTAAGTTCTCAAATCAGTTAGGTAAATGCCTAGGAAGACGAATTCTAGATCACAGGGTAAGGCTCGCTTTAGTTTTGTAAGAACCCAGCACCTTTCTCGATTTGGAACAGAGCTCCCTATCTGCTTCCTTCAAGGCAGGAATGGTTCTGCTGCGATTCTTTCCCTCCTCAGGCTGCAGGCTCTCTGAAGGCAGGGACCTTGTATGTTTTGATCACTGATGTGGCCATGGCATCTGGCTTAAGAGCTTATGCATAGAAAGACCTCAAAGAATATTTCAATTAGTGAGTGAATGGATAATCAAGGTTTCAAGATCTAAAATTCACAGTTAAGGAACTGGAGGTGTAGCTCAGTGATAGAGCAGCTGCCTAATGTGTGAGAGGCCCTGGGTTCCTGGGTTCCATCCCCAGGATGGCAAAAAAAAAAAATTATATATATATATGTGTGTGTGTGTGTGTGTGTGTGTGTGTGTGTGTGTATTTTATATATATAGTATATATATAAATTATATATTATATGTAAATCATATATATTATATATAAATTACATATTATATGCATATTATATATATTGTATATGTGTGTATACACATATACACATATACATATATACACACACATATATATGCATGCACTGGGCAAGGTGGCACACTCCTGTAATCCCAGCAACTCAGGTGGCTGAAGCAGGAGGATCGCAAGTTCAAAGTCAGCCTCAGCAACTTAGTGAGATCCTGTCTCAAAATAAAAAGGGTTGGGGATGCTACTAGGTGAAATGCCCCTGGGTCAAATCCTTGACTCCTTGGAATCAAAA
Source organism: Aplodontia rufa (assembly GCA_004027875.1). Classification (NCBI taxonomy): domain Eukaryota; kingdom Metazoa; phylum Chordata; class Mammalia; order Rodentia; family Aplodontiidae; genus Aplodontia; species Aplodontia rufa. The sequence continues at coordinate 43,270 of PVKS010008400.1, read as the reverse complement.
CAAAGTAAAAAAACAAATGAAAAAACAAACAGCTATATATACACAGATGTAATATATAATATAATATATTATCAGACGTCCACAAAGTTCCTTGTTTCTGATGTGGTTTCTTCACTGCACGTAGTGAATATCCCCACATGTAGTGTATCATGCTCTGGACACTTACGTAGCTTTTTGGTTTACCACATTTGATTGGTTATTTCCTTTTTTTTATTCTAATAATAGTCCTTGGACCATCGATTGACTTCCATAACTATATTGTGCAGCCACACCTAGAGAATCTTCACATAGGAGACTTAGTGTAAAAATCTCTCTCTAAAGCCGTACAAAATTTTAATCAAACAGCTTTTGCTTGGAATTTAACAGACATTTGTCCTCAAGGCTAAAATTAGCCAAGAAAAAGATTAAAAACAAAAGCAAATATAGAATGTAATTAGTACTTTCTAAATGAGTTCAATCTGCCTTTCGTTTTCATTTATAACACTTGCTTCTCCTTCCCTTTGATGGGATAAGCTGTAGTTGTGCACAGAATCTATTTATGAGTCTGAGGTCCCCCAAACAGATCAGCTCCACGTGGTTGGGGCCTTCTGTGGTTTTCAAGGTCACAGGGTGCGTAGGTTGGAAAGATGCGTATCATGATGACATTCTAATAAGAACAAAGTCCTGTACATCTTTGCCAGATGTTGTATTTTTTTCAGGGCTATTAAACATCTTTTTTCCCACATTGGTGAATAGATCTGTTTGGATATTAGCTTTCAAACATTGTTTTCAAAGAGGCACCCACAAGTGTTTGAAGAGTCCCCTATTTGACCTAGAGGTGCTTGGAGTGTCACAGTATTAGCAAAGGGACTTCCAGTGTTAATAGAAGTGTCAACATACTTTGAAAAATGCTGGCTATGGATTGTTGGAATAGACCAGATGAGGCACCCAAACAGAAAATACTTATGAAAGTATTCACTTCAAGTATTCACCTTTGTTTAGATGGCTTGGAAAGACTGGCAAGGAAATGCAACTAATATTTATTAGGGCAGTATGTGATTGTCCCTCACTCCGGAAGTCGGAGCCAACCTTCCCATTGGTTTTCAAATAGCTTTCCAGAATTTGGACTAAGTTATTCACCAACTAACAATCAGTGGGGCAGATCCTTGCGGCAGATTCTGTGCACAACTACAGCTTATCCCCACACTCACACTGTCTCATGCTCACTGAGTCCTCGCAGCTCCCAGCAGTGCTTAGAGCTAAGTGCTTCTTTTCCATGGTGTTCACTCTTTCCTGGGGAAAGTGTGGTTTTCCATTCCCCACCCTGGAGGAGACCTGCTCTCCTTAGATCTTTCTGGAAATACTGAACTCCTTCCCCACCTCAGACACTGATTTCTGTAGTTGCAGTTACTAGATCAAATGGAAATTACGTTTCGGACTGTGGGTCTATCCCAGTGCCTGGCTTCCAGGAAGTACTCAGAAAAATGACTTTGGGTCCCTGAACACCTGCATCTGTACCCAAGTAGGGAGGACAGGAGGAGCTTTTCAAACTCCTGAAAGTGAAAAAACTATACAAGAAACCAAGTGAAATTCTCAGAAACATCTCTTTGCTCGGAAGACAACACAAAATCTCCACAATTTAGACAATTACTCATGTTCACATCTTTGAGGAGTTGTAGTTAAGTCATCTGAGGAGGAGTAAATTGAGTCGTAATTTCAGCTGGTGACTGACATTTAGCTCTTTTCCGCATTGACATTTGCAGAGGGAAATGTACAGGGGTATCTACACAGCCTCTCAAGCTGCACAATGCCCTCTTTCTCCTAATAGCACTCTTGTCTATTTATAGCGACATATCCAGGGGCAAATTACAAAGGAATCTTACTGTTTACACTCAGGCTCATGCTGTCCTGCTCTAAAAGTAAGTCGGTTGCACGTGAACTCATCCAGTTTCTTCTCCCGGTAACTGCCTGAGTATGTTGTCATGGAAGAATCAGACCAGCGCGTTTCACTCTGCCAAGATGCTCCGGCCCTGCTTCTGATCAGCTCAAACTCTTCAGAAGTAAGAGGGCTAAAGGGCAGAAGAATTTCAGGAGTCAAGTACAAGAAGTGCGACAACATAGCTATTGATGGTCCGCACCGAGTGACTACTTTTTAAGCCCTCTGCATCATGAAGAATTAGTTTCCTCCTAGTAGCAGGAAGCAATGGACGGGGCTCACCAAACTTTATAACTCTGACAGCTCCCAGAGAGCTGAAGATTAGCTGTCTTAGGTACGGTTGCCAAGCAACGGATCCCAAGATTCCACAAACCCTACCCCTCACATATGCACAAGTTTGAGCAAACCGATTTGTAAGTTATATAACTTCTGGCCCGTGCTCTAAGAAGTATGGACTGCTTCATCATTACGGCAAGAAAGCACTTGGCAGAAATATCTGTGTATTCGTGCAATCATAAATAAAGCAGGGAATCCTAATAATGGGGGGTTTAAGAAGTGGGAATAAGAGAAAAGGATGGGACCAAGCATCCACCACCCCTACAGACCTAGCCTCCCAGCCTCTGGGACAGAACATGAGCTGCTGTGATGTCAACAATAGCGGGTGACTCAATATCTTCTCATGTGTCACAGTGCAAGGGTGCTCCAGCTGGCTGACACCAGGGTCACCCCTGAGGCTGTTAAAATAAGCAGATGCCCAGGACCCAATCCCACAGACTCTGATTTAATTGAAGGAAGGCCCAGATGTAGGTATTTTTTCAAGTACTTAGTTCTGGAGGATTTGAAAGCACAGCCAGGGTTAAGAATTGAGGTCATGGCCATGCTTTTGTGATTATTCAGGGTATATCCTGGTGTTGTGTATAACTAAAAAGAACTTAAAAAGAAAGAATTAAAGTCATGGAAATGCCATGGGGATTTTTTTTAAGGTGGGGAAATGAGAGCATTTGATCTTCTACTCACGTACCACCCCCCAACACACACACTAATAATTACTCTGAATATGGTCAATGTGTTTGTCCATTCTGGCTTCTTCAGATTAAGAAACAATTCCTTGGAAAATCAAAGTGAAACTGACTTTTGACATTTGTGCATTCTCTTAACTCTTGGAGCAATTCCCCAAGCCTCCATGCTGGTTCAAGTGACCTGTGCAGTCCTTTATATACCCTGATTCCAGGTCTCAGAGGTATTGATCAGCAACTCTGCAAGTGGAGCCCTTATTGGTGTTGAACAGAGATTCTCCATCAATTCTTTTTTTTTTTAAGAGAGAGGGAGGGGCTGGAGCAGTGGCTCAGCGGTTTCGGCACTTGCCTAGTAAGCACGAGGACCCGGGTTCAAACCCCAGCACCACTTATACAACTAACTATTGGAGCAACTAAGGCCATGTGAAAAACTAAAGTTGTTTCTCTCTTTTTCTGTCCCTCTCTTTAAAAAAAAAAGAGAGAGAGAGAGAGAGAGACAGTGAGTGAGAGAAAGAGAGAATTAATTTTGTTCAGTTTTTCATGTGGCTTTCATTGCTCTGACACTTTGTTGTGTACGTGGTGCTGGGGATTGAACCCACGTCCTTGTACATGTCAGGCAAGCGCCATAACCACCGAGCCATCACACCTGCTCCCCTCCATTAGTCATTTTATTGGCATCATTGGGGCACATTCAACCCAAGCCCTCAGCTCTACCTTCAGAGATGGGTCTGGTCTGAGGCAAAGTCCAGGAATCTTCATCTTTGTAGTTACCAACTCTGATGCACTCAGTCCTTGTATACAGGGAACAGTGCTCCAGGAGTTGGATTTTAAGTCTTAGGGTGAGGCTAACACAGCACATGGTTTCTCCAATAATGAAATTATTTGCAAATACTTGTTCGTATGTTATATGAGGGGTTTCTTTCCTTAAAATGCTAAAAATGGAACATAAGCACCTTCGCTCTAGGAAAGTGATCTAGACAGGTATATGAAGACTCACGGCACTGAAGGCTTCTCAGAGAAATCCAGATGAGTTAAAGAGAAGATAAAAAGTGAAGGAGAAGGGAGAAAACGGCTGTCTGGCTTTTTTCAACACACCCAGTTTCAGGGAACAGTTGTTTATACTTCAAACTTTATTCAAGCAAATAATGGTAGCTTTACTTAAAACTATGCCTGCAATATGTATTGTTTGGAGAGAGGAATATAGATTGAACAAATTATGACAGATTATTGGTAGAAACACTTTTAAATTTTCTCAAATTCTGTGGTGCTCTATAAAGAAATGTGTCATAAAAGATCTTTTGAAAATAAATTACGGTGTACGTATACTTTATTATCACTTTCCTGTCCACTAACACACTTCTATTTCTCCCAGAATCAATTCTATTGCTTTAACAATTATAACCTCAAGAACCAAAAGGAGTAACATGTAATTTAAGGGAATGTGTCCACATTGTTGAGTTTATGCTATGCACTAGTTCATCAGTCTACCAGATGTTGAACAAGTCTGTGAAAAAGATGTTGGACTTGCTGGAGATGAACAGGTCCTGAGTTTAATCCCTAGCAGAGAGAGAGAGAGAGAGAGAGAGAGAGAGAGAATAATAGAGCAGACTAATCTAATTTATTATTGCAAGTGTTTATAAGTCTAAAGGTCCTCATGCTCATTCTTTTTTCTCACATTTTATGAAAGTGTTCCTCACTTTTCATGGACACTAGCATTCAACACTGATTTGTGTGGTCTGACTTTCATATTGGAGACTCTGCCCTAAAATCTTCCTTTCATAACTGCATCATGGCGAGCTGTGTTTTTTGGTCCCTGGTATTTAAATAGTGACCAAAAATGCAATCAAGAACCCTGTGTCAATGAAGTTTTGAGCACAACTTAGTAAAAACACGCGCTCTCGGAGTAACCGACTTTGAACCAAATAAGACCAGTAGGGTGCATGCAAACCAGCTAAGAGGGCAAGGTCGCCTTTGGTGGGCAGGCCTCTGTGAACATAGCTGATCATGTTAACCAGGTGTTAATAGACATTAATTAAAAGGGCTACATTCATGGTTAAGTAAATTTACAGCAAATTGGGAGCTTTGTATGTCTTTGCTGTAGGACTTCCCAGAGCTTTCAGTGCCTCAGTGCATTGTGCATCTTGCAAAGAGGCCTACGTTATGCGCATTTCCTAAACTTATTTGACCACAAAATTCATGGGCTGGGAGTGGAACAATCAGGAACTGGAAAGGCTAGTGGTCTCTATAGCTGAGACAAGGGCTGGCCTGTGGTCTCCAAAAATTATTAGAGTTTAACTAGATCTGGATCTGGAAAGAGGTTGATCAAGCAGGATTTTGTTTAAGAATTGAGAGATAGGAGCTGGAGCTCTGGCTCAATGGTTGGAGCGCTTGCCTGGCATGCGTGAGGACCTAGGTTCAAATCCCAGCACCACATACACAACTAAGTGTTGGAGAAACAAAGTCCAGATAAAAAACAAATAAAATTGATTCTTTCTCACTCTCTTTTTAAAAAAATAAAACAAACAAAAAAATAAAATAAAATAAAAATTGAGATAATATCAAGTAGTGAAATTTACTTCACATAAATGTACACATCCGTATAATTATAATCCATATCCAGCATTCTAGAAGGCTTTTTTATGTCCCTTTCCAGTCAACGTGCACACACACACACACACACACATACACCTGCTACGTTAACCATTTCTATCATCATAGATGAGATGTTGGTTTATATTCTGAGCAGAAACTTACTGATGTCATTGGAAGACAAAATCAGGAAGAAACTAAGGTAAAGAGCAGAGAAGATTAAACTCCCCTGGGGGGTGGGTGGAGACCCTATGTGAGGATGAAGCTTCCATCTCTGGCCTGAAGCTGCCTTCTTTATCAGGTGCCAGATTCTACTGTTTGAACAGTGTGGCTAAGATCTGAATCATCATACGTAACACAGAATGGTATCGAAATCTTCCAGTTATGATGTTTATTCTCAGTTCTTGATTTTGGAATGATTTCTTCATGCTTGATAGTTGTGTGATTTGGAAATTTTTAGTAACATATCAAAGACTGTGGTTACTGGTCACAGGAGACAAGGGAGGGCTTATATATAACAGGAGTACATGGAAATAAAAGGAGTAAATTGCAAAGGAACAAGGAAAGGAAATGAACAAAATAAACGAGAAGCCTAGAAAGGAAGGCTATTTTTAATATGCTTTCCTGAGGTTTATTTTTGGTTGTGTTTACTATTTGAAAATCAAAATTGATTATAAACAGTATGTACACTGTGATCCCAACTCTGTTTAATAAAAAGTGTGTGGGCACATATCTCTGTATTGAGGAGGAAAGGCCTGGAAGGCTAGATATAGAATGCTGGTACTTACTATAGCTGAGAAGGAAGATACACATGATTTTTACATTTTATATTTCTTTTGTTTATTTTCCCAATAAACAATGAACACATGTAACAAAATCAGAGCCAGCATGTTCTTGTTTTTTTTAAAAAACTAAAACAAATTATGTGCACCCACATGGCGTCAATCACTCAGTCTTGCAAGGATTCTCTCTTGGATGTGCGTTTACTTTTCAATTTTTCTCTAAGGAAAAAAAAAAACACATTGACGGCAAAGAGATTGGAACGTATCAAGGTATCTAGGTGCACCTGAAAGTGAAGAAAATCCAGTGAATGGCTGTCCCCTTCCAGGGGCCCCTGTGCATTCATAGGTACCCACAATGAGGTGGGCCTCAGATAGGGTGCCAGCATCCTCAAACAAGTCAAAAGACTTCTTATAACTGAAACAGAACAAAGAATGACCCATAACAATGGTCTTAGCTTCATGGATTTCACAGTGGCACCTCCTAGGATAAACAGCTGGAAACAGTGACAGATTTCTTCTGCTCACCCCGGGAGAGAGTGGGGAAGGAGACCCACAAGCAGGTTTGGCCCATCTTTCCTCTGCTATAAGTGAAGCCATCGCTGTACAGTCCATTTGGACAACAGTCTATCTCGTATGCAGCACATTGTTAGGATAATCAAGTCATTTGGAAGGATATTTTAAAAGGCATTTAAAAGTTCCGTTCTTGCTTAAGTAATCTGACTCCCACATATGTAAGAACAACAATTGGTAAATAGAGCGGACACTACCTACGTGTTCCAGGCACTTCCCCAAGCATTAACTCTCTTCACCCTCACAACCACCCTCTCAGGAAGCTGCCATTGTCCCACTTTACAGAGGAGGAAAATAACCCACCGAAAGTGTGTGTGGTGGCATGCTGCTTGGAAGTGGCAGAACCAAAGTTGACACTCAGGCAAGGTGACTGCCGGATTTAGATTCCAAGGACTACTGAGCACTACCTCCGAATCTTGCTTTACTTCCCTGTCTGTCCTCTCTGCCTTTGTTTCCCAATACCCGCCATCTCCCCCTTTGTTCTTACACTTGCTGACTACTCTTCTCCTTAGCCCAGTCCAAAATCATCCTTAATAAGAGAACTTTCACCGACTTTCATGTTCAAAAGAAGCTTCTATTCACGATCTAATAAGCATGCCATGCAGAGAAATACCAAATAGTTAGTTTTCACCTTTTTAAACATACAGCTGCCTCATGTTCTCAAGTGGAACTTCATAGAATTGTTTATAGGAAAGAAGTATAACACGTTAAAGATTCGAAAACCAAGTTTAAGAACATGCATCACATATAAACAATTAAATATTAACATGCAAACCCCTCACAATCTCAAAATTACCCAAGCCATGAAGGGAGTCGAGGAAGTTATCATCCATGGAATATTTCCTAGCTGGCATCCCAGAAAATTCTCTGCTAGAAAGAAATTAATCTTTGTGTATTATATTAACAAGTAAATAAACTTGTTAATACAGGGGGTCAGACTCTGGGCTGTGCACATGCCAGGTAAATACTATACCACTGAATAACATACCTAGCCCTATCAATTATTACCATTGTTGTTATTATTGTTAGTTTGAGGGTCTTGCTACATTTCCCAGGCTTGAACTGGCCTTGCAAGTCTCCTTCCTCAGTCTCTGCTAGGGTCGCTGGAGTGCAACACCTCACCCAGCTGGGTTACAGTTTCTGAACTCTCAAAGATAAATAAAAGACAAAGTTCTCATCATAGTGGGTTGTAGGAGAACAGCACCAAATCAACTTGCTAAAATGATCGATCAGTTAATGTATGGATGTTGAGGGACAAAGGCCAGAGTATAAGTCCTTTCAGGCAGACCTTCATTCCCTCCCAGTTCACAAAGAGGAGGTAACTTGCTTTTGTTGGCTTAGTCAAACACATACCCAGGCTCAACTCCACTTTTCTCTATTACTAAATCTCACTTTCGGGTCCCAGAGTTTAGAGGTGCATTGGAGGGAATGTACACCTGGCCTGAAAACAGACTACCCTAGAACAACCAAGGTTAATACTGCACTCCTTCTCCTTTGGATATTTAATCTACCTGGTGGCAGACTCCTGAAGCACGCAGGCATTTGCATATCCATTTCTCTATTTCCAAAGTCAATGTCAAGAGATAGCATGGACTAAGAGATGTTCCGCCGTGTTTTGTCCTACAGAAATGTGGAAATCCTGACAAGTGCAACTTTAGGGACCTCTATATTGATTCAATATATTCCTGCCCTTTGATTTGCCAGTCTTTGAAGGGACTGTTCAATAAGTGGCTTTGCCTCTTTGACTCTATCGTTTGCTCAGCATTTGTTCATTCATCCATGTATTCAATAAATGTTTTTTTGTATCTACTTTGGACCACTGAACAGCACCATGTATTACTTCCTACCATATTGGTCTACTTTCTACAAATGTAGTTGATTGGTATTTGCTGTATATAAAATACCTTTGGGATTCTTTTCTGCCCCTCTACTTTTCTACTCTAATCAAATAGAAAACTATGTAAAAAGGCAACATAAACAGCATTTTAATTTAATTTGGTATACTTTCCAGACTTTGGGAAATTGATAAACAGTGCACAGTGAAATATTTTTGGTCTTTTTCAGTTACTATGCAAATACCTAGTACAGTTTTTGAGTACATTATAGAGGTTAAATTATTTTGAGCTAAAAATATATACTGTGAATATCACATAACGTCTTGATGCTAGAGCTTAGTACATATTATAAAATGTTGAACAGAATTGGAATGCATCTTAAGTAGGCAGAATACATACTGTGCACCTTCCCTACTCTCTTGAGTGTGTTGGACATTGTCTCCTCAAGATAGTGACAGCAGCACATTTTGCTATACACTGAAGTGGCCACATATCTCATAATGATTTCTTTGGTGCTCCTGGCTAATTTAATCTTTTTTTTTTTAGAGACAGAGAGGGAAATAGGGAGAGGGAGAAAAAGAGAATCAACTTTATTTTTTCACCTGGCCTTTGTTTCTCCGACACTTAGTTATGTATGTGGTGCTGGAATTTGAACCAGGGTCCTTGTGCATGCCAGGCAAGCACTCCAAATGCTGAGCCACCACTCCAGCCCAGTTAATCATTTTATAATGCCTGTGTTCCTGAATCCCTTTTATAGGAACACAATTTCCCATGCAAAACTGAGGTCATTTGGGCATGCAAAGCCCAACACTTTGTTCAAAGCCAAGGTATGGAATAAATTATGGAATATCAAAGGAAGAAATGTATCTCGACAAGAGAAGCACCAAAATGGATGCTAGCTGGATGATAACTAGGTAGGTAGGTAGGTAGGATGTCACTAGAGGAAGTAGGTCACCAAGGGCATGGCATGAACTGTATCTGTCGATGCCCCCTTACTTCTCTTACTTCTCTTAGCAGCATCCCAGCTGCTGTGAGCTGATCAACTTTCCTCTGTCATGCCCTTATGCTATGAGGTCCCTTGGACCCAGAGTAATGAAGTTGAGCACCGTGGGCTGAACCTCTGAAACCATGACTCTCTAAATAAACTCTTCTGCCTCTAAGTTGTTCTTGTCAAATATTTTGGTCACAGTGATGAAAAGATGACTAACGCACGTTGGTTTTCAAGGCACTGAGTGAAGACAGAATTGGGAGGTGAAAGAATCCATTTTTATGCAGGCAACAAGGATTGAGAGTGGTTTTTAAATCTTTGTAGAATGTCATCTTTAAGTTATCAGACAGAAGGGTGATGATTATATTAATTTCCTCTGGCTAGCATATCAAAATATCACAAACCAGGTGGCTTAAAACAACAGGAAATACTTTACACAGTCTGGAAGCTAGCATCTGAAATCAATGTATTGTCAGAGCCATGCTCCTTCTAGACTGGTAGAAGAATCATTTTTTTTTGGCTCTTCTTACCTTCCAGGGTTTGTCTACAGTCTTTGGCATTCCTTGACTTGCAACTACATCTCCAATCTCTGTCATCACGTCACATTTTTTTCTGCATTTTTTTTGTCCACATAGTCATCTTTATATAAGGAGAAAGTCATATTGGATTAGGGTTCCCCCACTTTGGTCTGACCTCATATTAACAAATTATATCTATAACAATCCTATTACCAAATAGGGTCATGGTCTGATGTAAGAGGGTGGGGTAGAAGTTCAACATATCTTTTTTCTTATGATAAAATTCAATCCATAAAACCAATGATGGTATATGATGGGCAATAAAATATTCTGAGATTGAGTATAATGATTTCTGTATCTTCTTATTCCAAGAGACCAAAGTAATGGAACTAGTGGGAAGAAAGCTTTTGCAAACAGCAAAACTTGAAAAAGAGTAATATGGGGCTGGAGCAGTGGCTCAGCAGTTACAGCTCTTGCCTGACATGTGTAAGGATGTAGGTTCAAACCCCAGCAACACATATGCAATGAAGCATAGGAGCAACAAAAGCCACATGAAAAACTAAATAAAAGTAATTCTCTTTCTCTCTCTCACTCACTTTCCATCTCTCTCATAAAAAAAAGGTAATATGATTTCTCAGATCTTGATCTGAAATACAGATATAGTATGTATAGTAAATATCTAGTAGGCAATGGTATTTCTAGAATTAAACAGACTGATAACATTATAAAGTAAGAACAGGGGGATTTTCCAAGATGGTGAGCTGCAGGAAGGCTGCCTCTCGTTTGACTCTATGACAGGATAACAAACTCCAGGACAGCTCCATTGCTGCAAGAAGCAAGAAAAACCCTGTTCCTGGACCCCACCCATAGCTGTGAGTGTCCAGAACTTCTGCCTAACCCCAACAGGCACACCAGACACCCCCAAGTATCCTGTGCCCCAACAGTGCCCAGCTGCCTCGCAGACCTACCAAGTCCAGATATATCGGGCCCATCCCCACCACCAAGGATCCCAGGTCCCAGCATGGCCTGTAGGTTGGTCTGTTCCAGCATGACCTGCATCTCTGGGACCACTGAACCCATCAATGCACCTCTACTGCTTAGCTTCATCAATGCAGCAGGCTGCCCACAACCCCCGCCCCCCGGGTTCCAAATCCAAGTCCTGAAACCTAGATCCAAAAGTTGCAACAAAACAAGGTTCCAGGCCGAAGCAGATTTCTGGAAGAAGGTGGTCATCAGAGAGGTGGTGTCTGACTGAACCCTTTGACCTGCAAGGAAGAAGCACCCAGAAACTTGTCTTGCTTCCACATAGGGAGCCCCAATTCAAAGATCCATAAGAAGCTTTTCAAAAATGAGAAGCCAAACTAGAAAAGGTTTACCCCAAACCCACAACTCCCATACCAAGAAGCCCATGGACAGAGAGCAAGATGAAAGCCTAGAACAAATTATCAACGATCTCATTACTAAAAGGACATTGAACTAAAAGAAGATTTGATGAAGGGACTAAGTAAGAAAACTCAAGAGATGAAAAACTGTATTGTGAAAGAAATAGACATACTGGAAAAGGAAGTAATAGAGCTAAAACTTGCAGTCAATATCATCAGAGGAACGATGGATGAATTTAATAGACTAACTTCTATAGAAAACAGAAACTCAGCTCTTGAAGAAAGAACTTCTGACAGTGAAGACAGGCTGAGCAAGCTTGAGCACACTGACGACAAAAAAGAAAAAAACTCACAGAACACGAGCAAAATTTTCAAAATGTCTGGGACAAAATCAGAAGAAACAATCTAAGAGTAATTGGGATATGGGAAGAAATGAAAATGCAAATGAACGGTATGAGGAACATTCTCAACGAAATAAAGAAAATTTTTCCTATATAAAAATAGAGTCGGGGTTGGAGCAGTGGCTCAGCGGTTACAGCACTTACCCAGCATGTGCCAGTATATGAGTTCAAACCCCAGCACCATGTACACAATGAAGTCTCAGAGCAACGAAAGCCACATGAAAAACTGAATAAAAATTGTTTCTCTCTTTCTCTCACTGTCCCTCTCTCTTAAAAAAAAAATCAGAAATGCTCATCCAGGAAGCATACAGGACACCCAATAGGCCTAACCAAATGAGAAGCTCACCAAGACACATCATATTCAAAATGTACAACATGGAAATCAGGAAATAATACTAAAAGCTATAAGAGAGAAATGACAATCACATTCAGAGGTAAACCAAAAAGCATCACCTCTGATTTTTCAGCTCAGACTCTAGAAGCAAGAAGATCATTGAAGGAGATCGTCAATGTCTGACTGACTACAACATGCAGCCAAGAATACTAGACCCAGAAAAACTCAACTTCAATTTTGATGGGAAATAAGAACATTTCATGATAAGATCAAATTTGCAGCATTCATGGGAAAAAAGCCAGCATTACAAAGAATCCTCAAAGACAAACTCCAGCTAGAAGAACAAATAATCCTCAACACCCAACAGAGGAAATTCAATAAAGGTACACACTATCAATATACAACCAAAACAACACAAAACTTACCAATAAAACACAATGACTATGAACCCAAACCACATCACTATCCTAACACTGAATGTGAATGATCTCAACGCACCAATCAAAAGACACAGATTGGCAGATTGGATCAAAAAACAAAATCCAACAATATGCTGCTTACAGGAGATCCATCTTATAGCCAATGATATCCACAGATTGAGGATAAAAGGATGGAAAAAAAAACCTACCAGGGGTAAACCCCAAGAAAGCAAGCTGGTGTTGCAATACTTAAATTGGAAAAAGTAGATTTCAAACATAAACTAATCAGAAGAGATAAAAAAAGGCCACTACATCCTAGAAAAGGGAACAACAGGATGATATAACCATAGTAAATATACACTCTCTAAACACCGACACTCCCAACTATGTGGATAAATTACTCCATGACATAAAACCACTTGTGGACCGCAACACAATAATACTAGGAGACTTTAATAATCCTCTATCACCAATAGACAGATCATCAAAGCTAAAGAAAGAAAGAAAGAAATCTCTAGCTCAAACAACTCCATAAATCAAATGGACTTAGCAGACATCTATAGAATACTCCATCCCAAATTGGCTGAGTATAACTTCTTCTCAGCAGCACATGGGTCGATTCCTTCTCCAAGATAGATCATATACTAGTTCACAAAGGAAATCTCAGCAAAAATAAAAAAGTAGATATTATTCCATGTATCCTATCAGACCATGATGCCATTGACCCTAGCAATTAACAGCAAAGATCATCACAGAAAATACACATATACATGGAGATTGAATAATACCATATTAAATGAAGAATGAATCCAAGAAGACATGAGAGCAGAAATCAAGAAATTCTTGGAAGTGAATGAGAATGTGGACATAATATATAGAAGCCTTTGGGACAACACAAAAACATTCTTAAGGGGAAAATTTACAGCACTGAGTGCCTACATTAAAAATCAGGAGAGATATTGAATAAAAAAGTTATGCTCCACCTCAAATCCCTACAAAAGGAAGAATAATTTAATCCCAAAGCCAGCAGAAGACAGAAAAAATCAAGATCAGAGCTGAAATCAATGAAATTGAGAACACCACCACCACCACCAACAACAAAAAACCCATTTAAAAGAATGAATGAAACAAAAAGCTGGTTCTTTGAAATAAATAAATAAAATTGACAGACCCCCCCCCAGCCAATCTCACTAAAAGAAGGAAGGAATTGAACCAAATCAACAAAATCACCAATGAAAAGGGACAATCACCACTGACCCCATGGAAATTCAATGATTTTATCAGAACAGATTTTGAGAAACTATATTTCTCTAAATTGGATAATCTGGAAAACATGGAAAATTTTCTAGACATATACAACATCTCCAAATTGACACGGGATGACATTGAAATCCTAAACAGCCCAAACAGCTCAGGCACTGAAATCTACATAACAATTAAAAGCCATCCAAAGAAGAAAAGCCCAGGACCTGATAGATTACCTGCTGAGTTTGACCAAACCTATGAGGCGATTACACTTCTCCTTATTAAGCTATTCCAAGATATTGAAAAGGATGGAACTCTCTCAAACACTTTCTATGAGGTACCCATAACTTTGATACCAAAACCCAACAAAGACACATCGAAAAAAGAAGATTACAGGCCAATATTCCTGATGAACATAGACACAAAAATCCTTAATAAGATTCTAGCAAACCACATTCAAAAATACATCAAGGAGATAATTTAACATGATCAAGTGGGCTTCATTCCAGGTATGCAAGTCTGGTTCAACATAAGCAAATCAATAACTGTGATTCATCACTTAAACAGAATTAAGGACAAAAATCATATGATCATCTTGATGCAAAAAGGCCTTCGATAAAACCCAGCACAAAGCTCAAAACTTTAGAGAAAATAGGGATCAAAGGAACTTATAACTATGTAAAGGCTACATATGACAAACCCTCAGCTAGTATGATACTATATGGAGAAAGGCCAAAAGCATTTCCATTAAACTTGGGAACAAGACAAGGCTGCCTGCTCTCACTACTTTTCTTCAATACAGTCCTTGAGACCCTACCCACAGCAATCAGGCCAGAGAAGTAAATCAAAGGGATAAGAATAGGAAGAAAGGAAGTCAAACTACCCCTTTTTGCTGATGACATGATTCTATATCTGGAAGATCCAAAGAACTCCACCAGAAAACAGCCTGAGCTTACAAACAGATTTTGCAAAGTGGCAGGCTACAAGATCAACACCCATCAATAAAGAGCTTTCCTATATGCTAACAATAACAGGGCAGAAGAAGAAATTGGGAAATTATTCCCATTTACAATATCTACAAAAAGAATAAATACTTGGGAATTAATCTAACAAGGGAAGTAAAAGACCTCTACAATGAAAATTATCAAACACTGAAGAAAGAAATTGAAGAAGACCTGAGAAGATGGAGAGACATTCCATGCTCTTGGTTAGGCAGAATTAATATAATTGAAATGGTTATTCTGTCAAAAGCACTATACAAATTCAATGTAATCTCCATCAAGAGACCAATGTCATTCTTTAGAGATATAGAAAAAGCAATTCTCAAATTCATTTGGAATAACAAGAAACTCAGAATAGCCAAAACATTACTAAGCAAGAAAGATGAAACAGGTGGTTTCACAATACCAGATCTAAACTATACTATAGAACTGTAGTAACAAAAACAGCATGGTACTGGTACCAAGACAGTAATGAAGACCAATGAAATAGAATAGAAGACTCTGATACAAAAGCACAAATCTTTAAACATCTGATATTTGACAAAGGGGGTCAAAATATAACATGGAGGAATGGCAGTCTATTCAACAAATGGTGCTGGACAAGCTGGACAGGCATTTGCAGGAAGTTGAAATTAGATCTTTATCTCTCACCTTGCACATAAATCAATCAAAATGCATCAAAGAACTAGTAATTAAATCAGCTACCACACAATTGCTGGAAGAAAAGTTAGGTCCAACTCTCTAGCATTTGGGAGTAGGCAAAGACTTTCTTAACAAGACTCCCAAAGCAAAAGAATTAAAGTCAAGAATCAATGAGTGGGATGCCATTAGATTAAAAAGCTTTTGCTCAGCCAAGGAATTGATCAAAATTGTCAAGAGACAACCTATAGATAATCATACCTGTGATTCCTCCAACAGAGAACTAATATCCAAAATTTACAAAGAACTCAAAAAACTTAATATTAAAACACAAGCAATCCAATAAATAAATGGACCAGAGAGCTAAAAAGAAACTTCTCAACAGAGAGCATTAAGCAAGCCAAGGAACGCATTGGAAAGTGTTCTAAATCACTAGTAATCAGAGAAATGCAAAGCAAAACTACATTAAGATATCACCTCACTCCAGTCAGATTGGCAAAGATGAAGAATATAAACAATAACAGATACCAGAGGGGCTGTGGAAAGATAGGAACACTAGCACACTGTCGTTGGAACTGCAGACTGGTACAGCTGCTCTGGAAAGCAGTGTGGAGAATCCTCAAAAAATTGGGGATGGATCCACCATATGAACCAGCTATCCTTCTTCTGGATATTTTCCCAGAGGAGTTAGAATCAGCACATTACGGTGACACAGCAAAAGCTATGTTCATAGCACCTCAATTTACAACAGCTAAATTATGAATGTCCCTCACTGGATGAATGGATCAAAAAGCTGTATATACACAATGGAGTTTAACTTAGCTATTAGAAATAACGATTTTGCAGCCTTTGAAGGTAAATGGTTGGCAATGGAAGAAATCATGCTGAGGAAAGTTAGCCTAACCCAGAGACTCAAGGGTCAAATGTTTTCTCTCATTTGTGGAGGCTAGAGCAAAACCCAGGCTTGGGTGAGAGGTTGTCAAACTCGAATTAGACCCATCAAGGGCTTAGCAACACATAATGTAGGGAAACCATAGATATGTAAAAGGGGAGAGGAAAGGGAGGGAGGATAGGGAGGGATTTAGGGAGATGGTCAACAATATTGCATACTCTTTACCCCCCTGAGAATCCAAATAATACTTATGCAATCATTCAGTTCTGGAAAATTCACAATCTAAACATTTGTATGGGTTTGTAGGGGTAAAATATAGAAGAATCAAGAGACTGGAATGTGAGTGATGTGGGAGTAACTGCTTTAGGAGCAAATGCACATCATATTGTTAGTTTATATGCATTTATACTTGTACAATAACTCAACTCCATAATAAAAAAAATAGGCATAATTTGCAAGTTCATGTGCAAACCACATATCAAATAAGGGGTTAATATCTGGAATATACAAAGAACATCTAGAACTCCATAACAGGAAAACAACTCAGTTAAAAATGGGTAAAGGATTTGAATAGAGATTTTTGCAAAGATATTTAAATGACTGATAAGCACATAAAATATGTGCAACATTACTAATCATGGAAATGCAAATGAAACCACAGTGGGGTATCACATCAAACCCTTTATAACAGCCACCACTAAAACAGAAAGTAATAAGTGTTGGTGGTGATGTGGAGACATTGAACCCTACTGTAGTACTGATGGGAATGTAAAATGATGTGTCTGCTGTGCACCTACAGTGCAGAGTTTGTGTTAGCTCTGCATCATTGTGACTGAAATATCAGATAAGAAGAACTTAGAGGAGGGAAAGTTATTTTGGGGCTCACAGTTACAGAGGTTCAGTGCATACATGACCAATTCCATTGCTCTGTGCCCAAGAGGAGGTAGCATAACATGACTCAAGGGAGGAAAATGCTCACCTCATGGCAGTCAGGAAGGGAGGAAGGGGCTCACAGGGAAGATGAGCCCTTCTAGGATATTTCCCCAGTGACTCCCCTCCTCCAGTCATACCCAACCCATCCACAATTACTACCCAATCACTCCAATCAAATAAGGATGGACTGATTAGGTTACAGTTCTCACCACCCAATCATTTTACCTCCAAATATTTCTGCATTGACACATGAGCTTTTAGGGGACACCTCATATCCAAACCATAATGGAGGTTCTGCAAAAAATTAAAATTAGAATTACCATAAGACCCAGCAATCCCACTTCTGGGTATATATTCAAAAGAATAAAAACTAGGATCTCATAGAGGTAACTGCATACCCACGTTATTCACATTGTGGCAGTAATCTACATAGCCAAGAAGTAGAAGCCCATAACTGATGAATGGATAAAGAAAAATGTGATATATATATATCCTGAAATATTATTCAGTCCTGTCACAAGCTACAATATGGATGAACCTTGAAGATATTATGCTAAGTGAAATGAGCCAGTCATAAAGGAAAAACACATAATATTTAAAATGGTCAAATTCATAGAAAACAAAAAGTGGAGTGGTGGTTGCCAGGGGGAGAAGGTTGGGAGATGTTCTATGAGTGTCTTAGCCTATTTTGTGCTGCTCTAACAGAAAACCACAGGCTGGGTCATTTTAAATTGTTTATTGGCTCACAAAGATGGAAGCTAGGAAGTTCAAGGTCAAGGGACTGGCATCTGAGAAAGGCCTTCTTGCTGTGTCATCACAAAGTGGAAGGGCAAAAAAAGCAAGAGAGGAAGAAGAGGGTGTCAGACTTACCCTTTGATAATGAACCTACTCCCATGATAACAGCATTCATCTGTTCATCAAAGGCAGAGCTCTCATGTCCTAACCACCTCTTAAAGGTCTCACCTCTTATTGTAGATGGTCCCTGACTTAATGGTGGTTTAATTTTACTATTTTCCAACTTTATGGTGGTGCAAAAACGTATTCACACAACCATTCTGTTTTTCACTTTCAATACAGTATTCAATAAATCGTATGAGACAGTCAATACGTTAGTATAAAATAGGCTTTGTGTTAGATGGTTTTGCCCAATTGTAAGCTGACATAAGAGTTTTGAACATGTTCAAGGTAGGCTAGGCTAAGCTATGGTGTTTGATGCCTTTAGTGTATTAAGTGCATTTTTATTTATTATTATGATTTAGATGAGTGTCCACTAAAGGCCCATATGTAAATGCTTGGTCCCCAGGATGGTTGTATTGCGAGGTGCTCTGGACCTTTAAGAGGTGAGGCCTGGGTCACTGGGGTATGTTCTCAAAAGGTACTGTGGGTCTGGTCCCTTGATCTGTTTCCTGGCTTATGATGTGACTGTGCACTCTAGTGTATGCTCCTTCAATTGCTCTCTTCTGCCCTCACCAGAACTGGCTGATGCAAGCGCCATGTCCATGAACCACCCAAACAGTAAGTTAAATAAACCTTTTGTCTTTATAAGTTAGCTGCCTCAGGCATTTTGTTGTTGTAACTTGAAGCTAACAAAGACACTCAAGAATATTTTCAACTGATAGTGGTTCTATCAGAATATGAAACTATAGTAAATTGAGGAGCTCTGTGCTCTTACAATAGCAACTAAGTTCCCAACACATGCTGTTTGGGGAATACATTCAAACCATAGCGGTGGGGACAGCATTTCAGTCATGCAAAGTAGAAGCATTTCTGAAATCTGTTGCACAACAACATCCATTCCAAGATTAAACTCTTGGAAATTGTTGGCAAGGTGAATTTTATGTTGTGTGTATATGTTGCCACAATAAAAAAATTATGGTCTACAGTCAATACATTTTTCTTTTTTAAAAAAATTTGTTCAATATAGTCTTACATATTGGATGGAATCATTCATGCATACATGGATATTGACAAAGTAAGTTAAGGCCAATCCTGTTCCAGGATCCCCCACAATCCATTCCCCAATCTCATGTCTCCTCTGTAATACCCCCATGCTATAATTGGAAGTGAGCATATATATATATGTATAAATACATTTTTCTTAACAAATTGTTTCTAATCCATGTAATAGAGAGATCACTGAGTAAGTAGGAGAGACATGCTTGAGTCTAAGCTACACTCACAACTTAAGCAAAATTCTACACTCCTTGGAAACTCACTTATCTACCAAATAATTTATTCTGTGGAGCTCCTGGGGAAAAAGTGCCTTACAAACAGTTTTATAAATAAACAGGAACTGTATTTGTACTTTATTATTCTTCTTCCACCCAACTTGGATTGAAGTGGGCATTGGATTCTGGGCAACCCTTTCATAGATTCTCCACTGGGGACCCTTGCCTCCAAATGTTGAACAGGTCACTTGGATGTCCATCAAGAATTTGAAATCAGAAGCCAAGAAACGGAAGTATTAAAGTGGGATCCAGGAAGCAAAGAGGAAGAGGAGGAAGTGCCAGTGTCCAACATCTGCCTTAAGGGTACAGCCCCATGATGCAACTTCCTTCCACTGTGTCTCAAAGTAGCATAGCAGGCTGGCAACCAAACCTTTTAGCACATGGACCTTTGGGGGACATTTAAGATCCAGACCATAACAACCAGAAATTTTTGTTGTAAGAATGGGAGAAACAATTTTCAAGTTCTTCACATTTGTAGTTTAAAATGGAAGTCCTGTTGCCTCCATACCGAGACTGACTTTGACTCCTGCCTTGGGTTTTTTCATGAGATTTGCCTTATTTAAGATAAATCCATCTTCTCTCGAGGTACCTTGAGTAGGTCAGCCATGCAATCAAAAACCTGTGTCTAAAATTTATTGCTTTCCATGAGCCACAGCTCCTTCCACTGTCTAAGGAGGAATAGGCTAAAATAACTCTAAAATCTCCCATTAATCTGTTAGACATTTTAAAAAAATGCCTAAAGGAGATCATGCCTTTTTAAAACCATTCCTCCTTGGACTATTGATCTTTTCTTATTTTCAGATGTATCTTTACTATAAAGAAGAGTAAATCATATTTTAAAAAATGTAAAAAAAATTCTACTTATGAAACCGGATAAAGGAAGGATATTTCCAATAAATAAAAAAAAATTTTTTTAGGAGAGGAGGGACAGAGAGCGAGTGAGAGAGAAAATGAAATTTATTTAGTTTTTCATGTTGCTTTTGTTGCTGACACTTCATTGTGTATGTGGTGCTTGGGTTTGAACCTGCATCCTTGTGCATGCCAGGCAAGCACTATAACTGTTAAGCCACCACTCCAGCCCCATAAACAAGAATGGTATAGACACATAAGTTTGAATATGTGACATTTGACCATATGGACTTTGTGTGTGTTTCAGTGGTATAACAGCAATGGTTAAACATTTTCATGAAGTTCACATCTTTTTTTTCCTGTGCTGGTTAATGGAACCCAGGGCCTTGTGGATGCTTGGCAGGCACTCTACCACTGAGCTATGTTCCCTAACCCTGTAATCTTTTAATATAATACAACCAACAACACTTATTTTATCTCACCTTACTCAAAACAGATTAAAGCATCTGTACTACATATTTGTTTTGTGAGACTGGAACTCTACATTTATTCCGTGACTGTCGCCCACTGATTTTTTGGAAACTGGTCTTCCCCCAACACCAAGTGTTTCCAGCCCATCACAGAACCCCCGCTACCCCCAGCCTTGGCCCCGGAGGCCTCTGGCCTATCAGGCAGGCCGCTCTGAATGCTTCCCTGACACTTTCACAGCTATGTGGAGGAACCCAGGAGAATGAAGTCAACATACAGCGAGGAATACCATGTCATTTGTGTTCCTGGAGCTCGCTGCACCCTCCTCCTGCCCAGGTTAATAGATTTCTGCCACTTCTAGCCGATGGTCCCAGCAAATACAGAACTGATATTACAAGCTTTTTGTTTTGGTTTAGGCTGACTTTTTTTATTTTTTATTAGATGGATATAGAGATACAATTGAGGGGAAACATTATCAAACATTCAAGAACCAATGTATATATACTTAGTTATCCAGGGCTAATGCCATATCATGGATGCCCAGCTTGGGTTCCCCATGTTGCTGTTTCCCCCAGAAGAACCCCTGAGTTAAATGGATATCTCATGTAGGACAGAGATCTCCTTCCGAGATGAATCCCCCATATTCCCACCTCCAGTCTCCTAGGTGTTCTTCCTACAACCTCCCCCCATCCCCCACCCTACTAGGTTGACTTTTAATGTTTAAAATGTTATCTTCAAACACAGGAAGAAAAGTGCTGGAAAAAATAGCTTGAAGCACCATTGTTTTTGTTGTTGATGTTGTTTTTAAAGAGAGAGGGAGAGAGTGAGTGAGTGAGAGAGAGAGAGCGAAAGAGAATCAATTTTATTTTTTCATCTGGCCTTTGTTTCTCTGACATTTAGTTTTGTGTGTGGTGGTGGGGTTCGAAACTGGGTCCTGCCCTAGCACCATTCTTCAAAAGAGTAAACTCTTGGGGCTGGAGTGGTGGCTCAGTGGTTACAGCACTTGCCTGGCATGTGCAAGTACGCGAGTTCAAACCCCAGCACCACGTATACAACAAAGTGTCTGAGGAATGAGGATCACATGAAAAACTAAATTAAAATTGCTTCTCTCTTTCTCTCTCTGTAGGATATTAGGTTATAGAAGTAAGGCTGAAAGTTTAAACACTGAGCAGGATCTTTCCATCAGAATTGTGTAAAACCCTTATTCACTCTATACCTCAGAGGAATCTGTAAGTGAAGATAATATCTGTCTGTGAAATGAAGTTCATGCTTTGAGCAACTTGGAAAATAGCATTTAAATCTAGTGTATAGGGTTGGAGTGGTGGCTCAGTGGTTGGAGTGCTTGCCTGGCAAAGCCGGGACCTGGGTTCAAACCCCAGAACCACATACACAACTGAATGTCAGAGAAACAAAGACCAGATGAAAAATTTGGAAAAAAAATGAAAAAAAAAATCTAGTATATACAGTACATCACATTTAGAAGTAGTGACCCTAATTTCTTAATCTCTGATGCTCAATTTTTTTTCTGTAAATAGAAATGATACCATTTTTGAGGGGTTGTTGATAAAAATAGCAAAAAATAGATTTTGTTATAGATATATGTAAATATATCTATAATTATATGTATAATCATATTTATAGTTTATAAATATATAACAAATATAATTATATATAGCTATATATGTAAAATATACAATATATCTTTTTATTTTAAAGAGAAAGGGACAGCGAGAGAGAGAGAGAATCAACTTTATTTAGTTTTTCACATGGCCTTCGTTGCTCCAACACTTCATTGTGTACGTGGTGCTGGGGTTTGAAGTCACGCCACTACACGTGCTAGGCAAGCGCCATACTCACTGAGCCACCGCTCCAGCCCTATACAATATATATCTATAAATATATATACACATACACATACAAATGAAGGTGGAGGTCATAATCCAACCTAAGGTGGTACTACCAGAAAAGGAAGGACTGCCAACTACCCAGGCATTTATAGAAATTGACTTACATTTGAAACGTGGGTTTGTGTAGGGAAATCTTCCTGTAGCAATCAAGGGACCGAGATCCTACAAAATATGTTCGAATGCTGAATCAGTGAAATTTGTGTCTAAATGCTCACGTGACTTTACGCATAAGAGAATGGTGATCCTTGAAATAGTTGGGTTTCATATATAACAGGACCTGGCATATTCATATGAGCCAGAGAAATGCCTTTGCTATTATTCTAAAATATTTCTCTACAGAATTTTCTCCATACCTCCAGAAGGGCTAGGTAGGTGTTACAGAGCTATGAGGATGAGTCTGGTGTTAGTTAAAAGCAACATTAATTTAGATAAAGTGCTTGACCTTGCTAAGAGTAGAATAGCTTACTGACTAACACATATGCCCTCATCTCGTTCCACCGAGAAGCTGAGGTGGCTAAGCAGAATAAATTGCCCTAAGGTTACCTTTATACTGTCAATTTTTCAGGTAAATATTAATGCACTTTGGCTCACATCATCTACATTTTATAGTACAATTAATTTTTTTCTAATAAAAAGCATCCAATGCAATTGTTTTTGCACCATTCTAATTTTCATTATCAAACATGCCACAAATGACAAAAAATAGATTTAAGCTTCACAGGGCACTGTTAATACATTATCACTAACTATTCATTTCAAGTGGGATTAAAAAGTGCATAAATTTAGTTACCAACCAACCAAAATTTTATAGTTAAAAAGAAAAACTAATAGGTTAAAAAAACATTCTGATTATTTTTCTACAGTAAAAAATGTCAACTTGTTCATTGTTTTCTTCAATTCTACAATGCCAAATCTCATTAAAATGATAATTACTTCAATGGCTAACATATGTTAACTACTGAAGAAGAACATCATGTTAATTATTGAAGAATAACAGCACCAACATTCAGCGAGCGCTCCCGCTGGCCACCGTTCTGACACGCTACCTGAACTACAGCAGCATTATTACATGCCCACTCGGCTGCTAAGGATTCAGCTGTAAGAGGCGCTGCACACGCTGGCTAGGGAGTGACTGCACTGACGGAGCCCCATAGATTCTCAGGCTTCAGGACATCAGTGCTCTGCCACCTGTACAAACGTAGACGTCACCGGGCTGACTTCTGAGTCCTTGTTTGGTTCTTAGCTCTCGCACCGAGATGCCTGCAATGGCAGTCTACTGGATGAGTGCCATGTTTGAAAGGCTTCCGTTGATTTTTTCCATCTTTTTTTTGGCATTAAAGATTATCAGAAATATGATGTTCATTAGCTCTTGTCTCCTGTGTACACTTGTAGCAGCTCTAAAAAGCTCAGGAGAAGCAGGAAAGGAGCCGTAGTGAGTGATTATAAAAAGAAAATGCTGGTTAGGTTGCAGCTGTCATGCTACAACGTTAGTATTATTGAAGTCATCGTCATTTCAAGGAGATGTGATATTGTTTTAGCAAAATGTCTCTCAATTTTGGAGCTGTTTGTAACACAGCACATTTTTTCCCTACCTACAGAAATTAATGATAATTATGCTTTTTGACTAAGGCAAAGTCAGCCTGTGGGATTTTTTTTCCAGAAAAGAATTATCCTTTTAAAATGGAGCAACACTGTAACTCATTCAATCCTCACAACCACCCTGAGAGTTAACTACTATTGTCCAATATTTATTTACCACTTACTATATTCAGGGACTGTATGTTAACTAAAATACTCCTTTCAACAACTCTGGATGGATACTAGTGAGGAGACACGGGGAGATTAAGTAGTTTGGCCAATCTGAAATTAAACAGTCTATTTGAAGAGTAACAAGCTATTGTAAATGTATAATATTTTTAACAATGCCTTCTAATAATTGAGTGCCAGGCACAATACTATTTTTTATTAAATTTTTTCAACAACTCTATAAAGTAGCTCTTATTCCCCAAATTTTACAGATAAGGAAATTGGAACACACTGAGAAATAACTTGCTCAGAATCAAATGGCTGGTTAGTGACAACTGAGATCTGACCCCACATGCAGCTAAGTCAAATCCTATGCTTTTGACCAGGGCAGGGGTCCAGCACAGTTGAATCACAAATGGGGGAGAAGGGATGGTGCTTTGGGGCTCAACACAAGGGAGCACAGATTTGGAGGGGAAAAAAATGTACTGTATTATGCTGTCTCAAGTACAGCAGATAACAGAAAAAAAGGTGAAAAATACCTTAGAGATCGGCCTTTATGTCATAACCGACGGTACAATAACAACATAAGGACCAGGAGGGTCCCCAGTTAATTTTATGATTACGTATAACAACATTTAAAGTAGTTCAAACTGAGAAGTGCAGAGCTGGGTTTAAGGTGGCGAAGCCACCCCCACTCTTCCACCTTTTCATGCAGGGTGTGCCTCTGCCACTTACACTGTACTGCAGACGACAGGGCATTCGCTTCCCCACCCCCATAGCTTACTAAGGGAAATTACAAACGCACAGTGATCCTTTCTGAGATCAGGAGAACCGACTGGTTAACCTTCCAGTTTATTTTCACCATCATACACAACGTAAGTAAGTATGCTGGGTCAGTCGGCTCTTCATCACTGTGACCCAAACCCCAACAAGAACATCATGAGGTCTCAGTCCCTGGTGGGCCAGCTCCGTTGCTGCAGGCCTGAGGTGAGGCAGAACATCAGGTTGGAAAGGTGCAGTGGAGGAAGGTTGCCAGCTCACAGCTAGGAAGCAGAGAAAAAGAAAGCTCAAGAGGAGCCGGGGACATAATATAACCCCCAAGGGCAAGCACCCAGTGACCTACTTCCTTCCACCATACCCCACATGCCTAGTTGCCACTCAGTACCGCAATCCTTTCAAATTACTAATCCATCAAATGGATCAATTCACTGATGAAGTTCAGCTCCCATAATTCAATCAGTTCAGTTCACCTCTGAACATTGCTACATTGACCAACTCATAGGATTTTTTGGGGACACCTCATATCCAAATCATAACACATGCCAATCATAACAAATCTTTCAAAAAGTGTAACGAAATGTTTATCAAAATAATATTCAGGGGATTTGATTACAGGTAAGAGCCAGTTGAGTAAGAAATATCAAAAGCTGATATAATATGTAAAATACTCTAAAAAGCTCAGAATAGAGTATCTTTGAAACTTCTGGGAGGACATTTTATTCAACAGAGAAATTTTATGGCTAGAAATAATTTTAATCAAATGTGCAGTTATAATTACTATCAAATAGTATAAGACAGCGAGATGTGGTGGTACACATCTGTAATCCCAGCAAATCAGGAGGCTGAGGCAGGAGGATCATAAATTTGAGGCCAGCCTCAGCAATTAACTGGCTCAAAATTAAAAAATAAAACGAAGGACTGGAGATGTATCAACAGTAAAGCACTCCTAGGTTAAATCCCCAGTACAAAAAAAAAAAGCATGAGACATATTCAAAGAATAATTAGAGGAAGGGCTTTAAAGATAATAAATATCACAAGAGCATGATAGTGGGAGTAAGACATGGGACAAAACTTAAATTATATGTAAGGGAGGGATCTAGGGAGATAATCAACATTGTAGCAAACTCTTTACCCCCCTGAGAATCCAAATAATACTTGTGCAATTATTTTATTCTGAAAGATTCACAATCTAAACATTTATATCACTTGCAGGGGGGAAATATAGAAGAATCAAGAGACTGGGGTGTGGGTGATAGGGTAATTCTGGTCTAAGAAGAAATGCACATCATATTATTACTTTATATGCATTTATGTTTGTACAATAACTCTACTCCTTAATAAAAAATTAAAAAATAAATTACATGTAAGGTTTGTGCAACTTCAAGTATTCATAACTTTAATGTAATAATGATAGTGAGCAGCCTTTGAGTATTTCCCACATACCATCTTGATGGGTAAATGATTTTCCTGAGGCATCTCACTGAACACTAACTCAGTAGAGGTACAAGTGAATTCCATTTTACCACACAGGAAACTGAAACCTAGAGATGTTAGGTTACTTGTCCAAGCTGATAATGGATAATGACAGATATTTAAGTTTAAACTCACGTGGTGCAGCTCCAGATGCCAGGCTGTTAATCACGGTGCCAAACTTTTTCCATAAGACAAAACTTGTTCTTCACCATCAAGAAAAAAGCAGATCTCTAGAATGTTAGAGAATGAAGTGAGATGGCCAAGGGAGATCAACGAACGCCTCTGATAATCTTCCAACTGCATCACCCTGAAACGTTCTGACCGCACCTGAATCTCTTGGGGTTTACTTAAGCTCTTGGGCATTCTGGACCCATATTTGTAACTATAACTCCCAATTCCCTTTTGGGCCTTCTACCTGTCATGGGTGGGAATCTGTCAGTCCAGACAAACAGACTTTAAAATCATGCTCACCTCATTTTTCAATCCCAGCTGTTTTATTACTTGTGTACATGGCCATTTCAGAAATTTCTAGGATAGTCTGGTATACTAATTGCAAATCATGATTTTCAACTCTTAGAAAACTTCTGTGTATTGTTCTAGCCTCAAGTAAGACTTTGAAAGTGTGGTCACTCTTGCTTACATTTTCTCTGGAAACTCAGAAAACATAGAATCAAAGTTAGCATTTTAAGGTGCATGACCTTTTCTTTCCTCTTCAGCTTTCTCAGCTCCTGACTGATAAGAAGGAAACATCCTACAGGCCACGATGCCCGGGGAGAATAGAAAGAGGTGGAAATCAGTAACACACAACAGGTGCCTACCCGCCTCACCTTGCCACCCTTATCTAACCTCCTTCAAGTAATACAAGGCACTACGTAAGAATCACAATATAAACACACGAGTGATTTTCTGGATATTAAAACCCTTTCTGAAACAACATGCAGCAAGATGGTACAGGAGGAATTTTATTAGTCTCTGCTTTTAAAAGCTTTCAACAATAAGTCTGCTGCTAGTCCGGGGGACAAGGCCCCACTGAGAACTTTTCTTTCCAGAAGGGGAATCTGTTCCTGGACAGTGGGATGGGTCCTGAAGTGTTCTAACACATTTTCCTGAATGAGATTCCACATCCAGACTTTCTGCTGTCTCCGTCTCCTGGCAGTCAGCTCCCCGCTGGCGATCATCAGGTCCTGGAACTCCTTCATTTTATCCCACATTTCCGTGATCCCCTCTCCACTTCTAGCAGAAATACGAATCACCTGTTGAAAAGGAAGAACCAGAACTGCTTTACTTAAAATGACAGAAAACATTTTTACTGGGACTCTGTAATTTGCCAATTAACTTTTACAATTTATGTAAATAAGCAAGTGACAAAAATGAGACTTTTCTGTAGTATCAAAGTAAATACTCTGACATATGTACTCGTGCAATGAATCTTGGTTTACTAAGTGCACAGCAGAAATAAGACATTGATAAGGTCAAATTCTTTAGCTCAGAAATTTATTTTAATTTAGGATGGCTCAAATAGAGGATCAGGGGCATCTTGGAAGACCCACAAGAGGATCACAGATGAGAAAGACAACACTAGGGAGAAATCCCTGAGGCCTGAGTGCCAGAAAATAAAGCCAAGTGGAGAGAATAGCTCCATTCCCTGCGTCAAATTCACCCGATTCAGCAAGGCTAAGAGCTAAGCACCCAGCCCCTGCGGGTATACGGTGGCTCGACTCAACACGGACATCAGGCTGAGCATTGTTCTCACTAGGACCACAGCTTACTATTTAATAACACAATGTCCTTCTGCTGATAAAGACGTCTGAATCAACATCACTGCACCACTTGTTACAGGATGTTTCTTTCTTTTTTCACTTATTGAAGACAGCATCCAACAGACGCAACGGGAGTGGAAGCACCACATTGCAAGCCTCTTCTCTTATACTCAAATGCCCGTATACACAATCAAATCACTAATCGCAAGCCTCTTCTCTTATACTCAAATGCCCGTATACACAATCAAATCACTAATCGCAAGCCTCTTCTCTTATACTCAAATTCCCGTATACACAATCAAATCACTAATTGTTCCGTAATCTTAAGGATGGCTCCTTTCAGGATGGATTTGCTCTCACTTCCAAATGGCTCAAGTCAAGCATTAAGTAATCTAATCTATTAGGCCACATTCTAGCTTGTGACATCCAGTGGTTGAAAGATTATATTTAAAATCATGACTACGTATTCTGGCTTTGTCATATTTTTAAAACTGTAATCTTCACATTCAAGCACAGATTGATTATATGTCTAGCTGGGACTTATGTCCTCTCTCCTAATGTACACAGTCCACTCAGGGTGAAAAATGTAGAATGAAATGCAAACTAACCTTTGGTCTCCAGGCTTGTGAGCGCTTGCGGAGCAATTTCAGTGCACTCACATACTCTGCCTGTAGCCTCCGAGCTGGCACAATCAAGTCTCCATCAGATTTAGTTACAGCTACCAGATCTGCCATCTCAATTATACCCCTTTTGATACCCTAGTGCAAAAAAGGGGAAGAGTCAGAGTTTTCAGAAACATTTCATTTAATCACAACTAGCATAAAATGGGACAACCAGTTAATGCTATGATTTTCAAAGTCACACATTTTATTTATTTATTTATTTGTATTTCCCTAAATCCCTGAATGCTAGCAATCACAATTACTTGACAAAAAAAAAAAAAAAAAAACAAAACCTAAATCCAAAGGTTCTTAGGATTATGGGAGTCATCTGTAACATATCTTCCCAACTTAGAGACCAATGTAGTAAAACATTCAGAATTAGAGTAAATAGATCACCAAGACACAATATGATTGAGTGACAGGAGACAATTTCCACCGTCTCATGATGGATTCTGCTTCTCATGAGTATATAGCGGGATACAAAGCCATCCATCAATAGGAAACATACCTGTCACTCATGTCTGCATTTCGCAAGACAAAGTCTTCAAAAGTTTCTTTAAATGTCTATAGCATTTTTTTCAATTTGCAAATAAGGGAAAATAGCCTAATAGCTAAAATTTTCTTGACCTCTTGATTTAAATTGTGTTGCATAAAAATACCAGAAATAAAGGATAAAATCCAAGGGCCAAACCTTATTTGGAAAAATATATCTTTCCATCTAAGGTTAAATTCCTTTTCAAATGCTTTATATATTGCTTTTGATTATTAAATTCTACTAGCTAATGCTTCTAAATCACAGCATCCATATTCTTTCTTTATTTTTTTTAGGGCTGAGGACCGAATTCGGGGCCTTGTGCGTGCTAGGCAAGTGCTCTGCCACTGAGCTAAATCCCCAACCCCAGAGCATCCATATTCTTGCTCCCACTAGTTTTTTATAATTATAAAATTGAAAATGAGTTTCATATAACAAAGAATATGTGTTATCTTGCCTTTGACTGAAGTTGCTGGGAAGGACCTTTAAATCCTTAGAATTTCTTGAATGAAACTCATGGTGGGTATCTGATCACATTTGAATGAATTACTGCAGGATTAGAGGGTTGGGGCTTTGTATCAAGGATACTGGCCTAACCTTTGTGGGGACAGGGAAGTGAGAGATTGAGTTTAATTATGTGGCCAATGAATCTGTCAATCATGCCTACATGATGAAACCCAAATAAAAACTAAGAACAGCAAGCCCAGGGAAGTTTTCTAGTTGGTGATACACATCATTGTGCCATCAGGGAAATGTGTCCTGAGGACAGAAGTTTTGTGTTTGGGACTCTCTCAGAACTTTCCTTATGTGTCTCTTCATTTGGCTGATCCTGATTAGGAGCCTTTGCAATAAAACTATTATTATAATATATGCCTTCCTGAGTTCTACAAGTTATTCTAAAAAATTATCAAACCAGAAGGGTAGTAGGAATCCTCAATTTGTAGCCATTTGGTCAGGAATCTGGGTGGCCTGGAACCCTGGAGCTTATAGTTGGTATCTGAAGTAAGGGAAGCTTGTGGAAGACCTGTGAAGGCCACACTGACTCTAGGTAGTTAACACCAGAACTGCATCGTGGGAGGACAGTAAGAATCCTATTGTATGACTGATAAACTGTGATGGTGACATCCCAGTTAAAAATAAAGCCATAGCTTATTAAGAACCTTAGAACAAATACCCATGCAACAATGGTCTCTTTCAGCCAGAGTTATTCATTTTTTCCAGTCACTTCATGTTACAAGTGGAAAAATTTAAGTTATTTGATTAGCTTAAAGTCATATATTCTATTACTATAAGTTGGGAAAAATATGTATAGAGAATCTGCCTTCAACTCAGGTATTTTAGCAATTTATGTTATTTTTTAACTTAATTTACAAAGACACAACACTAAAATTTGTACCTGAAGAGACATATTTTGTATTTTGGGAGAAAACATCAAAATAATCACCTGCAATTCATCTCCTCCTGCTGGTGGCAGTAGTAAAACAAACATGTCAACCATGTCAGCAACTGCAAACTCCGACTGACCCACACCTGGAATTTTAAATCACAACTATAGTCTAAAATATTCACAGTTATTATACTTTCTTAACTTCACTGACTGTCACTTCCATTCCAATGCATTCATTCACACTCATGGTTACATATTCACTGCTTTGAACACCCTATGTCTTGGTCCATTTTCTGTTGTGATAACAAAATATTTGAGTCCAGATAACTTAAAAAAGAGGCAAAGTTTTTTTGGCTCATAGTTCTGGAGGCTGGGAAGACCAAGAGCACAGAATCTGCATCTGCTTGACATCCGGTGAGGGGCATCATGGCAGAGGGTTCGCATGGCTAGACAGAGCAAGCATGGTAACTCAGATCTCTCTTCTTAAAAACCCACTAATATCATCATGAGGGCCACACCTCTCAGACCATTAACATACATGATCCTCTGGTAGACTCGTTCAAACTGCAGCGCCCCACCTCTCAGGATGTGCTGAGTGTGCTGTCTCACACTCTAAGAAAACTGTTATCTTCCCAGCTGGCCCTCCCTTTTGCCACTACAGCTCTTCCTGACTGACCGGAGAGCCGAGGCTGCCACTCTTTCCTGATCCCAAAGCTCTTGGTTTCTCTTTCATCAGTGAGTAGCTTGAACACTGGAGCTCTCATTTTAAACCACGCCTGCTGATACTTCCATCCTCTCTTTCTTATTTCCACTCTGTAAAAACCTCAATCACAGATCAATCCACATATGTGTACTGCCTCTTCTCTAAGCCCGTTTGAGAAATCACCACCCTGCAGACAGGCACCACTACAGGGGCATGGTCTCCAGCATTTGCCATCTTCTTCACTGCCCAATGAGAGCAATCTCCATAAAGTTAAGTCAGCATCCTTTCCCATTTTTCACGACAGCAATCACAAACATGCACTCTCACCATCTCTCCTCCTGACCACTGTGGCTCCTACAGAGGAGTAAAGGGAGAACTTTCCCAACTTCTTCCTGTTCACTTCCACATACAAACAGCTAAGAATGTATACTCAGCCGTGCTGTCTGCTCTGCAGCTGGTGGAAGAAGTATTGCTGACGGGGAACCCTCCTCCGCTCCTTTCCACTCTGGCCCTTGCTCTTCCTTGTCCTTTAGTCCTGCCTGTGTCTGCAAGCCCCCATTCCTCAGCACACCATATAAATGTGCACGAGCCTCTCTCATCTTAGAACCAAGCAAAACAAGACAAAATCTCTCCACTTGCTACAACCATCACCATATTTCTCACTTTGCAGTCAAGTTTCTGGGGGGAAAAAAGCAATTTATGTTGACACTATTTCACATTAATCTCAATCCACTTAAATCTGGCTTCCACATCCCCTGTGCCACGAAACTCCTCTGGAAACCCTCCTTCCTGGTTGCCGATTCAATGTCTACTCCTCTCTGTTCCTCACCCTACTGGGTGCACGAGTGTACCAGGTGAAATGCAACATCCATGAGGTCCCTTTTCAGCTGGGGGTGGGAATGAGAGAAAGCAAAAGTCATCAGATAGGTTTTCCAGGAAAGTTCTTTAAAGAAGGCTAGCCCACCTAGGAGATGAGCCTCTTCTGTCTCCCCCTTCTTGATTCCTTACACCTCCTCCCACTTCCTTCTATCTGGAACATACATGTGACAGTCAAAATTCATCAGCCATCTTTTAACCATGAGCAACCTTGAGCATAAAAACTAACTGAAGAGAGGACAGACAGATGGAAGCAGCCTGGGGCCTGACATCACTGCAGAATCAGCACCTCCTCTGGACTTCCTATCCCTAGGATCTTTCATATACAAGAGAATAACTTCTCTCTTACTTGAGGCACTGGGACAAATCATTTCGAGTACCTGAGACAAGCAGTTAAGTACAACTTTCCGGTAACATACCTATCTTCTTTGACTCTCCTCCTGCCACTCAGGCAGCTCTTCTTCCACACAATCTCGGTGGAGATCCTAAAACCCAGTCTTTGCTACTGCTAGGGACTGAATCATGCCTACCTCTACCTGCCCAATTCCTGTGTTGAACCCTAACCCTCACGGTGATTGTGTTTGGAGACTGGGCCTCTAAACAAGTTAAACGAGGATAAGAATGGAGCCCCAATCCAACAGGACTAGTGTCCTCATAAGAGGAGGAAGAGACAGCAGGGGAACATGTGCACAGGGAAATGTCCATGTAAGGACACAGCAAGAAGGCAGCCATCTGCGAACCACAAGACGATTCTCAGAAGAAACCAATCATGCCAGAACCTTGATCTTGGACTGTCAGCCTCCAGAACCATCGGGAAATAAATTTCCGTGGTTTAAGCCACTTACTCTACAGTATTTTGTTAATGCAGTCTCAGAAAACTAATATGGTTCTCTTTCATTTTTGCCCCATATTTTCCCCAGTTGATCTGAACCAAATTTACAACTTGAAGTACAACTATCAACTATACCAGTAACTGCTAACTCTGCCTTTCTTACTCAGTCCTTTCTCAAGACACACAGTCACTTGGACACCTAACAAGCATCTTACACTTCATATATTCACAACTGAACTTATTACTCTCTCCTCTTCAAATCCCCCTTTCCACAGCATTCTTCATTATCCTCATTTTCTCTTCTGTTCTCATCTCTTATATCTAATCATGGATAAAGCCCTGCCAATGTACCCTCAATGCTTTTTCAATCCATCTCATCTTTTCCATTCCCATTTCCTCTGTTTGGTTCAGAGCCCTGCCGCCTCTTTCTTTGATTAGTACAATAGGCTCCTAACAGCTTCCCTACCTCTACTCTTCTGATCATTCTATACTCTGCTGCCAGGAATATTTCTGAAACACATATCTGGTTTTCTCACTCTCCCACTCACCCTGCAGTAGCTTCCCACTCCTTTCAGGGCAAGCGCCAAACTCCCTGATGTGGCACAGAAGGTCCTTGGCGATCAGCTCTGGCTATGACTCTAACCCCTCCGCCTTCACACTCGGTGCTCTACGTATCCTGAGCCAGCTGCGCTCCTCTGCGGGAGTCATGCTTTCTCGCTCCTCCCTGTCTCTGCAGATGCCCTTCACCCAGTTTGCTTAACTCCCATTCTTCCTTCAAAACTGAGTTCAGCTGTTACCTCCTCTAGAAGGCTTTACTGATTCCCCTAAATCTGAGGTAGGTTATGTCACAAACATTTATCATTCAGAAATATAACAGATTGTCTCTCCAGGAGAACATAATTTTCTTGAGGTTTTCATTTCTGTGTCTTCACTGTATACAGTTTTGTGCTAAGGACATAAAATGAAATAAAGCAGCCCCATAGTCAGAAAATATCTAACTACATTCCTTTTTTAACGAACACTATAGACATATGAAATGTGCTTACACAGAAGAGGCGTGGTGCTTTGCTTGCATAGGCCATCCTAACGTCTACTGCTCTCCTCTGGCACAGGTAACACGCCACCTTAGGTAATGGTTATCCAGCCAGTGGCTCACTATCACCCTCCAAATGGCATGCTCTTTGAGGTTAGGAAGTGTAGCCTATAACTCCTATCTCTTATGGAGTCTGGGGTAATATCTTGTACTTAATTATACCTTTAGAAAGCATCTGCTGAATGAACAAAACGTAATTAGTTGTTATTCATCTTCACATGGCATTCATTTTAACAGTACATTATGTTTGTGAAAGAATATCACACTCACCTACAGTTTCGATAAGAATGATATCATACCCCCCTCCTTCACACAACAGAATAGCTTCATTTGTGGTCCTTGTAACACCTCCTAAAGTCCCTCTGGTAGGAGATGGCCTGATGTATGCATTCATATCTCTTGATAACTCTGTCATTCG